>CABHPR010113476.1:4367-30614 GCA_902168415.1 Peromyscus melanophrys | reverse complement strand
ATATATATATATATCACATATCATATATATTAAGCAATTTACTTACTTTTAAAGGACACTGCACCAAGCGAAGCTACCCAGACTTGGAAATAAAAATGTTTCAATATCTCCATCATATGTAGCATTTTCTTTAAAACTAAAGCTCAATTTACAGAGCTAGTACAACAGTCATAACTACATGTGAAGGGAAAGTGGAGAGAGGAAATGGGGGCCTACATCTCAAGGCACACCAAAGAGTACATTTATGACGTGAATAAGATTAGAAATATCATACTGAGTGTGAGACCTAAGATTACTAAAATTATGTCAGGGATTTTGGTTAAATAAATAAAAATGTATTTCTACAAGATGACAGATGTTAACCTGTTTCACTATGGTACTATGTTCTGTCTGCATCCTATATCATCATTTTGTCAAATTAAATTGTATATAATAAAATGGGCTTCAAAATAGAATGCCACAGTCTCCATTTCCCAAAAGTTTCTTTACAATAATTCACTATTGAGAATTTTCAAAAAGACATCCCATTGCAAGTATCTACTGAGCAAAACATTGGACATTTTTCAAGAAATAGAAATTTAGTGATCCATATGGGCATGTTTTTTCCTGTAAATGACACATTTTGGCTCAGTGCTCTGCCATGCATCAGAGCTGGGCGGACTCAAGCACAAGTCTCGGAGCCATTCGATGATTATTTTAGCAGGAGGCAGCAGCACTTGAGCAGAGTGAGGCCAGGTATTTATACAAATGCGTGATGGCTTCTGTGAACAGCGGAGGGAAGACAGAATTCAGGTGCCTCCTCTGGGAGAATGTCACGGTACATAAGTCACATGCACATATGTGAGCTTTTGCATAGAATGATGGAACTGAAAGGTACCAAAAATAGTATCTCATCTAACTCCTCCATTTTGTACTAGATCTTGACTCAAACCCATGGAGGTGATCAAAAGAGAGTTAGAGGAGACAGTAAGATAAAGAAACTCAAACACAGTAGTTTCCTAGTCCCTAACATCAACTGAGAAGTATTTATTTTTCATTGCCAAGTGTGAAACGGGTTTATTTGAAGTGACTGTCGTTTAAGGAAACATACTGGGTTCATATGACTGACTGAAGCACCCACAGCCATAAGGAGCAATCTTCTCTCTCCCTCTTGCAGTGATGACGACTCTCTGCTGACTCTGCATCATTAGGCTTCCTGATATAGCAAGATGCTGGTATTAGCCATAGCTGTAGCATTCTCCTGAGAAGAGAGATGACAGAGAACCATCTCAGTTCATCTCATGCTATGACAATTGAAGCACAGACGTTGGTACTTACCAAGAATGGAGGCTTGACCTGGCTAACTATCCTGGAGACTGGATAGGCCAAAAGCAGGGCCTAGCACCTATCTGGTTCTTGGTGACGGCCTTCCCTCTGCTGAGTTCCAAGGCAGTGTGTGGCATGCATTGTTCGGGAGTCATTTCACTTACTTGAGTTTTCCTTTACTAATAGAATCAGGAGGGCTCCACACTTACGTCTCGTGTAATCCTAACAGCCCATCAAAGGCTTTCATCCCAAATTAACATGTGACTTTGGGGATAATTTTTCCACATGAGTTCAAGAAAGTGTTTCGCAAAAATTCAGATCATAGTACAAACCTTTCTTTCCTTAAATAATCCCAAGGTAAAACGTTGCCCTGACCTTTCCTAGGTAAAGCTGAGTTTGTCTGTACCCCAAAAATATATTCAATGCCAAGGTGGTGGATACAACAATTGAGATGGCGTCTAGATCCCCTTCAATAACACCATGTTAAGTCTGGAACAGGAATTTTGGGGATATTTCAAAAGGAGAAGGATAAGTGTGTAGAGAGTGATAAACAACTGTAAACCCCAATGTTAGACAGAGTAGCCATAGCTAGCAATATTCAAAGAAGGACATGAAAGATTCTATAGTACTGGATGGTGATGTTTCAAACTTTGTCATAAGAGGTTCTTCAGGTTAGTTATATTTCTATCGATCATTTGAATGAAAAGGAAAATATATTTTAACAGCAGTGACTGAAAAGCCAAAGGGTGGTGAAAATGTTTAAGAAGAGCAAAATCGGACAGTGTTACCGTATGTACAGGAAGTGGTGTGAGCTTGATTTTCCTATATCTTACTGAAGCAAATGTTTTCTTCTTCTGAGTGCATGCCACATTCCTTCCACTCTCCACATCCACTACTCTGCAGTCTCCTGCTTAACTATGTTTTTACACTTACCCATAGCACCACCTTTTAACCTATTTTACATACATTTACTATTTTTATGGTTTAGTTCTATTATTTGATGGTTTGTTGTGTTCCCTATAGAAGCTCTCTGTCTACTCTATTTTTATTAAAGGATCACATTCACTGATCTGGACAAACTCCTTTCTTTGTGCAGCCATGGTCACCACCAGTTCTACCCCTCAGTGGGTGTCTAAATACCAGCCTTGGGCAATGTACTCGTGCTTTTCTCTGTGTGTGCCAGCACAGCCATTCAAGTGGTTGTGCAGTGTGAATTCTCTCAACAAATATCATCTGCTCACCAGTGCTGCGTCATTCATTGGTAATTATCTCACTGAAAGAACAGTATGTCCATCCAATTCAATTCTGACTTACTAATGTAGAGAATAGGATCTGGCTATAGAATAATTTTTTGCTCCTTCCAAGATAATGTTTTCAGGTATCCAGTAGAATAGAAACTCAATTAAAAGGAGAGAGGGAAAATCAAACAGGCTAAGCTCAGACTTGGTGCCAGTGATATTTAGTGTGGAATACAACACAAACAATGTCAACACAATATCAAAAGACAGAAACAAAGAAGACCCAAATCATTCATGCTGTTTTCATGCTGTTATTCAGGAAAAAAGGAGACAAAAGGTATATTTTACTTAAATTTTACCTAAACTTAAATTCTGTTATTTATTTTAATTAATTAATTAATTTTTCAGACCAATCACAGTTCTCCCCACCTTCCTCTCCTCCCAGTCTCTCCCCTGAACCTCCCCTCTTCCCACCCCCCATGCACTCCTCCTCCCTTCTCATCAGAAACGGGCATTCCTCCCATGTATTATTAGTCAGCCTTGGTATATCAAGTTGCAGTAAGACTAGGCACCTCCTCTCCTATTGAGGCGGACAAGGCAACCCAGTAGGAGGAAAGGGTTCCAAAAGCAGGTAACAGAGCCAGAGCCAGTCCCAGCTCCCATTGTTAGGAGTCCCACAAGAAGATCAAACCACACATTATAGCATATGTGCAGCAGGCCTAGGTCAGTCCCATGCAAGCCCTGTTGTTGGATGCTCAGTCTCTGTGAGCCCCTATGAGCCCAGGTTAGTTGATTCTATGGGTTATCTTTTTTTCCTCTTTTTGAGTCTTTCTCTCTTCATCTTAAACGTGTACACACGCCAATGGTTCTGTCAGAGTGTTTTCATGCATTCTTTGCTCCTATTGATCTTCCCCCTCAACTCCCCACCCCTTTCCTTCCAGCCTTGCTGCTCCACTTTTGCTCCCGTGTGCTTTCATAGGACTTGTAATTTATCACCTCTTCCCTGCACCCTTTCTTATGATCTCTTCTCCTTTCTCATAGTTCTGCTCTAGTTTCATGATGTACACCCACACATCAAATATAAATTAAAATCTAGGATCTGCATGTGAGAGAAAGCACACAGTATTCGTCTTTCTACGTCTGGCTTACTTTACTTACTATAATAATTTTCAGTCCCACCCACCTGCAAATGTTGTGATCATTTTTTGACAGAATAAAATTCTATTGTGTGTACACACACACACACACACACACACACACACACACACACACACACACATTTCTTTTCTCTTACTAATTCACCTGTTGGTAGGCATCTAGACTGTTTTATTTGTTAGCTGTTGTGATTAGTACAGCTATAAACATGGATCGTAAGTGCCTTCCTGCTGTGATAGCTGAGAGTCCTTTGCATCTGTCCTTCTTAGAATCTTTTGCATCTGTCCTTCTTAGAGTCCTTTGAATCTGTCCTTAGAGTCCTTTATATCTGTCCTTAGAGTCCTTTGCATTTTTTTTTCTTACAGTCTTTGCATCTTTCTTTTTCTTTCCATGGAAGCTCCACACAGATCTCTACAGTATTTATACCACTTTATATTTCCACCATCAGTGTACAAAATGTTCCTCTTTCTCCATGTCCACATCCACATTTATTTTTGCTTGATATTGGCCCTGCCAACTGGAATGAGATACAATCCCAAAGTAACTTGAATTTGTATTTCTCTGATGGTTAAGGATCTTGAACATCTTTTAAAATTTGTTAGATGTTTGTGTTTCTACTTTTAAGAGCTGCCTACTCAGTCATTAACCTACTCATATATTTTTTTAGTGTTCTTATGAAGAAGAGATAAAATAAAAACAAAATACTCATTAGCATGCTTGGTGTTTAAGGAGTGCTTGTTACCACAATAAAATACCTAGCTATAATATTATCACATTATTTACATTTATGTATTTACATAGGCATATCACATTTGTTTTATACTTGTAAACATGTAAGTATTTTACATGAATTTATATGTCATCATTTCTGAACATTGTAGGAACTATTATTTCACATATGTACTACCCAAATATCAAAAATTCAGAAGAGGGCTGCCTATAGTTTGCAATGTAAATTATTTTAATTATTAATTTAAATTGATTGTAGTAACTGGAGAACTTTTAAGTTACATACATCCTGGTTTACTGTAAGGAAAAACATATGAATAAATGTGTAAATATTTGATTTTTTTGCATAATAACCGACTAGATGCTCCAAGGATCAGAGCTTGCCACTTTGCCAACACCAGCTGTAGCTATTTCCTGTTATCTCTTTCCATGGCTGTGGATACAGCTCAGTGGTAGAGCACTTTCTTAGGATATGCAAGCCCCATGTCTGATCCTTTGTTATTATAAAAAATAAAAGCAAAATCCTATGCAACATTGCTACTAATGGAAAAAGAAAAAAGTTGTTTATATTAGACTGCCTACCCCATGTACTCTCTGTGATCCAAAGATCCCACTTAAGTAGTTTTTCATGTTTGTATTTCTGCAGTAATTTTTTTATAAACTATCTAAGTGTATGCTCATTTCTAAGCCTCAAATTCACATATAGTTTTTTTAAACAGAGTATAATAGCCAGTTTAGTAACAATTCAACAATTACAGATCTCTAATAAACTTAGATATTGTCTGAAAGATTCTCATCTGTTCGCATTAACTTCTACTGACTAAAAAGCCTCAAAGGCTGTGCTCAATTCTGATGGCAACATTAACATTTGAGTAGGTGCAAAAAGTGACATGGAGCTTTTGATAACTTGCAATTCCAAATAATTCACAAAAAATTAACTCATTACATAAATGGCATTACAAATGAAAGAAAAAATCTTGAAAAGTTGTTTCATTTTCAAAAATAGCATTTTTAATTCATCTTTAATTAGATCCACATCATGGATGTTATAATGCATCTTTGTTCTCTCATTCAACAGCTGGATTCGTTTGTGAATGAAAAGGGATGTACAAGAAATGTATGGCACATTAGAGGGAAACCCACTAAAGTTGTAATTGGATTTTGGAACATACTAGGGAATGCAATAGTTTAGACTTTCTTTTTAATTTAATTATGTGTATATGTGAGTGTCTGTGTAGGTATGTGCACATGAACATGGGGCCCATGGAGTCAGGAAGAGAGCTTTGGATGTCCTGGAGCTACAGCTACAGGTGGTTATGAACTCCCTGAGATTGGTGCTAGGGACCAAACTCGGGTATTCACAAGAGCAGTACATGCTCTCAACTGCTGAGTCATCTCTTGAGCTCTAGGAATATGTTTTTGGGGCTAGGAAAGATTAGGAAATTGTTTAAAACAAGAACAAGTGACAATAGGAAAAATAAGTTTAAGAAATTAAAATTGATTATGTTACAGAGTAATATTTACCTTAAATATGACTTTTGATTATAGTCAAATACTGTTTGTTTTAAAGACAGATTGTAGAATTTAAACACAGGATATGCTTTGAAACTTTGAATAATAAACTTTGTTTTATATTAAGACATAATGGATTGATGATTGCATACCTTTCCCAAAAGGAAGTAGGATAACTTTAGATTTCCATATAATGAATCAGTAGAAAATGTAAGTAGAATATGAAACGTACAGTCAACTGAGGGAAGTCTGTATTTTACATAAATGAAGAAGATGGAATTTCTAAAGTTTTATAACTTTCTAAATTTATCAAGTCCTGGAGAACTCTGTACTTTGTCATGATAGATGTCAAAGCTCTTCTTAAGGAAAACAAATGGAAGTGTGTTCAATTTTCTTCTTTTCATATTTGAAGTACATCCCCTTCCATATAAAACCAACTACCTATTACCTCTAAAACTGTACACGGATAGCAAAGATGTAAAATACTTGACTGTCAAAGGTTGAAGTCAACCTAACAAGCAAATGGAGGTCATAAACAAGCAGGTATAATTATTTTATCTGATAAAGTAGACTTATTGATAAAGGGATAACTCATGAAGAAGATATAACATGGACGGTAGCAATGGGTCGGTGGTTTAGAGCACCAGCTGCTTCTCCAGAGGACCCAGGTGCCACATCCCACACCCACATGGCAATTCAAAACCTCCTGCAATTACAGTCTCAGGGGATCCAACGCCCTCTTCTGGCCTTTGTGGGCACTGTATACGCATGCTGCACAGACACACATGTAGGCAAAACTGCTGTACACTCACATTTTTAAAAAATTTAAATTACTGCTGTGATGTTATCTATTGCCTGTGTTTTTGTGGGTGTATCTGACTTCCTTATATGAGCAAGAGATATTGAGACCATGATTGGAAAAAGCACAGGGACAAATAGCCAAACTAGTGGAAACACATGAACTATGAACCAATAGCTGAGGAGCCCCCATGGAACTGGACCAGGCCCTCTGGATAAGTGAGACAGTCGATTAGCTTGAACTATTTAGGAGGCCCCCAGACAGTGGGACTGGAACCTGTCCTTAGTGCATGAGATGGCTTTTTGGAACCTAGGGCCTATGCTGAGACACTTTGCTCAGCCTGGATGAAGCGAGGAGGGGACTGGACCTGCCTCAACTGAATCTACCAGGCTGAGCTGAATCCCCAGGGGAGTCCTTGCCTTGGAGGAGGTGGGAATGGGGGGTGGATTGGGGGGGAGGCAGGGGGTGGAGTGGGAGGAGGGAAGACAAGGGGATCCATGGCTGACATGTAAAATTAAATTATTTATAAAATTAAAAAAATAAAAAAATAAAAAATTTAAATTAGAAAAGAAAGAATCATCATAAACACTTATATACTAAATAGTGGAGCTATCAGTCTCATAGAATAGCGTCATAAAAGATCATGTAGGACCTAACATATTAATGGTGGGAGACTTCATATCACAGTAACACAATCAAGTCTTCCAAACTAAAAACCAGAAAAGATCCTTCGGAGTTAAATTACACCATCGTTCAACTGGCTTTGATAGATATCTACAGAGTATTCTATTGAACAGATAGGGAATGCACGTTTTTTCAGCACCCATGAAGCTTTCTCTAAAATTGAAGTAAGCACATCACAAACCACAAAGTACGCATTAACAAATAGACAAAATTAAGATAATTCATATTAGACCAAAATGGAATAAAACTAGACATAGGCAACAAGAAAAACTTCAGAAATTGCACAAATACCTGGAGACTTAAGTGTACATTTTGGAACAGTTGGTCATAGAAGAAATCAGGAATGAAAATTTAAAATTCTTAGAAATAAGTGATAGCATGCTTAGCCATGTCTACTGGAACGTAGTCCTAAGAGGAAAGTTCATATTGATATGTGCTCACATTAAAAAAAAAATCAGAGGATATCAAATAAGTAAGCTAACTTAATGAAACACTTTAAGGCTCCTTTTTTTTTAAAAGCAGGAAGCCAATCACAAACACAGCAAATATCAAGAAATAATAAAGATTAGAGTAGAAATTAATGAAACAGAAAATTTAAAATGAAACATAGAATCTCTTCAAGAGTTGATTCTTTGAAAATATAAACAAAGTTGAAATACTTCTAGGAAAGCTAACGAAAGAAAGAAAAAATCTAAATAAATAAATTTAGAATTAAAAAGGGAGTTGTTACAAAAGGTTCCAATGAAATTCGAAGATTTAAGGAATATTTTGAAGACTTATATTCCAAAAATCTATAAAATGTAGAAGGAATGAGTAAATTTCTAAGTGGGTACAACCTACTAAAATTAAGGCCAGAAGATATGAGTAAAGAGATCCATAGCAAGCAACGCAATTGAAGAAGTAAAAATTTTCCCCACAGAGAAACAGCCCAGTGTGAGATGGGGTCACTGCGGAGTTCTATTAAACTGTTAAGAAAGCTCTGGTGCAGTGGTGCAGCAGGTAAAGGAACTTGCTATCAAGCCCAAAGGCCTGAGCTTGATCCAAGGCTCAGAACTCACATGGTGGAACAAGGTAACTTCTCCTACAAGTTGTCCTCTGGTCTCCAAACGTGGACTGTGTGTGTGTGTGTGGGGGGGTGCTCCAGAATAAATAAATATAAAGAAATAGTTATTACAAAAATCTAATACCAACACTTTTCAAACTGATTCACAAAACAGGTGAACGATTACTACTAAATTGTAGTTGTTTTTAATCTTTTGGTTTTTGGGAGGCCCACCACCCAGCTCCCAAATAAATAAACATAGAGACATATTCTTACTTATGAATGCCCGGTCTTCACTTGGCTTATTTTTAGCCAACTTTGCTTAAATTATTCCATCTACCTTTTGCCTCTGAGAATTTTACCTTTTTCTATGTCTGTATATCTTTTCTTTATGTCTTACTCCATGTCTGGCTATGTATCTGGGTGGCTGGCCCCTGATGTCTGTCCTCCTCTCCTTTTCTTGTTCCTCAATCTCTTTCTCCCAGATTTCTCCTCCTATTAATTCTCTCTGCCTGCCAGCCCTGCCCATCCTTTCTCCTACCTTGCTATTGGCCGTTCAGCTCTTTATTAGGTCAATCACATGTTTTAGACAGGCAAAATAACACAGCTTCACAGAGTTAAACAAATGCAACATAAAAGAATGCAACACATCTTTGCATCATTAAACAAATGTCCCACAGCATAAACAAATGTAACATATCTTTGACTAATATTCTGTAACACTAAATTTATTCAACAAATCCAGTATTATTTTGATAGCAAAACTTACAAACACATACACATACATGCACATGTGTGTGTGTGTGCACATAAACACACAAATTATTGACCAATTTCCATGATGAGCATGGATTCAAATATTCTCAACAAAATACTTGCAATCCAAACTTAGCAACACATTAAGAAGAACATATAATATGACCAACTTCATTTTATCCCAGGGATGGAGGGTTGATCTGATACAAGCAAACAAATAAAAACACAATACACAATAGAACTATACTTAAAGGTAGAAATCACACAATCATCTCAATAAACAGCAAGAGGCATTTACTAGAGTTGACATGCTTTTGTGATAAAAAGTCTTGGCCGGGCGGTGGTGGCGCATGCCTTTAATCCCAGCACTTGGGAGGCAGAGCCAGGTGG
Organism: Peromyscus melanophrys; assembly: GCA_902168415.1. Lineage (NCBI taxonomy): Eukaryota > Metazoa > Chordata > Mammalia > Rodentia > Cricetidae > Peromyscus > Peromyscus melanophrys. The sequence continues at coordinate 21,004 of CABHPR010113476.1, read as the reverse complement.
ATCTCTGTGAGTTCGAGGCCAGCCTGGGCTACCAAGTGAGCTCCAGGAAAGGCGCAAAGCTACACAGAGAAACAGAGAACATTTTTTTTTTACTTTGAACTGCCTCCATTTTTCTTCATTGCCTTCCCAAATTTCTAGAAATTAAGTTTGAAGTTGTGTTTCAAGTTGATAAGGCATGATATTCACTCACTTTAAATGGGGACTTTCAGATAAATTTCCCATACTAGAGAATGTTTTACGGGAATGATTGTACTCTTTGTGCTAAGAGCAGGTCTCACAGGAAGAAGGAATTCCTGGGAGAAAGTGGCCAAGGAAGCAGAGGTCTGCAGGAACCAGAAAAGAAGTTCCAGAGATTATTCTGTGGTCACAGAAAAGCTGATGAAATATTCTTTACCATGGAATCCAACTGTGACTTTTCAGAACCTGAAAAATGCTGATATTAAATTTCTTCCTCCTTGGAAGCTATGCGGCTTTTGTCTAGGCCTGTGCAATGAGATGGTCTACAGATTCTTTGGGTGTATACTGCCTGGCCCCTAGTGTATTGAAACTATTGCTTCCTGCCTCCCAGAGAAAAGCCAATTCACACCAATATAAGCAAATGGACTCTTGGATAGTTCTTGTGTGTCATAAGCATGTCCTGACCCATCTGACCAGACAGAGTCAATAAAACCCTTAGGATTTTGACACACAGACATACAGGAAACCAGGATGTAGAATTTCATTTCTTCCTCACCAGGAAAGCCACACATTGTGTCACAGTTTCTTCAAATGAGTAACCATGAATTTAGAAACAAAGCTTCCATGGTGTTCTAAGAATTCCCTTCTAAGTGACCTCCCAAAAAAGTATTTACTAACATGATTTTGATATAATGCCTTTAGTAGCAATGGAAATTTATTTTGTTAACTGATGTGTCAGTCTACTGATATGTGAACAAGTAAAGTTTATCGGGCACCAAAGTCTTCCACAGACTGTAAAATGTAAGCTGGAGCATATAACATACAATATCATATTCAGATAAGGAAAAAGTGAACGTGGTTAATGGTGTTTAGATTCATCCTTAAAAATAATAAAGGTTGATCTGTGATAGCTCAGTGGTTAATAATTAGAAATACTCAAGGTGAGTCTGTGATGGCTCAGAGGTTAGGAGCATGGCTGCTCTTGCAGAGGAGCCCAGTTCAGTTCACCTCAACCACATGGTGGCGGCTCACAAACATGTGTAACTCCAGTTCCAGAGGATCCAGTGACCTCTTCTGGCCTCTACAGGCAGCAGACATGCATGTAGTATACATACATACATACAGATAGACACACATATACTTAAATAAAAATTAAAATATTTTCAAAAGAAAGAATTCAGAAGGTAAATTATATCTCATGTCTTTTACCAAATTAAAAAAAAAAACAAAGCATAACTTCAGGTCAGATCTTCCTCTTTTAACCTTTTCTGTTGCACTCTGAGCCTTTCTTTTGCTGAATTAAGCTTAGCTTACGGGATAAAAAGGTTTCTATTGTGGTTATTACAGAGTCTAAGACATGTCAAGGGCTGTCTACCTATATCAAGCTGTTGGAGTTTTTATAGTAACTATAAATATTAGTTGCTTTTAGTGCCAATGAATAAAATCCTGGATGTCCTCTCACTATATTTTCCTGTTTCTTACTAGAATTACTTTGCCTGCATTTTTCAAAGACTTATCATGGTAACTGGCAGGCTCAATCATTAACCTTGCCTAAAATTCCTTCCATTATCTCCTACCATAATTTCCAAAGATGAAAAGACTTAAAAATCTAACACCTACTGCTTGGCTAGGTCCAAATAAAAAGAATGAGCACATTCCCTTGGCTCATTAGGCACAGAGAGTGGGAGTGAGACTCGTTTCTTCTCCATGGATACTGGGATGCTTCTTGATGATTGACAGGTCGCTGGCTATGCCTGCTTTGCACTCTTTGGTCAGAAGCCAGATTTGGCAAGTCAAAGGAGTCACTTGGCAAACCAGTCTGCAAAGGACTAAAGAGGATGTCAAATGGTCTAGTCTCATGAGTCCAAGCTAATCCCCTGTAGCTGAGATTGAGACAAGCGTAGAATCAAAGCATGTGAGTTCCATATAGAAAACATGCTTTTCAACTTAATAAAGCAAACAACAGGACAAAACAGCTACAGCATGGTTCCTACAGCTGGGCAGTATTTCTTTTTGGCTTTACCCTAAGGAACAGTTGCCCAAAATAGGATCCCTATTCTGTAGTGAGTCAAACTCAATTGCACTCTGGGTCCTAGAGTTTGACCAGTTTTAAAAACCCAGAGCTGGAAACAAAGGACCAAGGAAAACCAACAGCTCACTCAAAATAAAGACTGGAACACTCATGCTTCCCCGGCAGCTTTGCTGACCCAGCTTCTCCATCACGAAGCTGGCTTGACTTTGAGGGGTCCGTTTACAATGAGGTGAATGAAGAGTTGGCAGTCTGGCTCTCACTTACTGTAATTGAGTCAGACAATTAAATTGCCTCCCAGTTACTGAAAATGTAAACCACATACACCGTATGTAGGTCACAGCATTCCAGTGGTGCGTGTCCAGTATAGTGACTTAATGTCTGGATATGGAGGACCGTGTTGAGTCGAAGTGGCAGAACACGCTGGCTCAGCAGATGCACATGCACGTAACGAGGGTGACACCAAGGGTCTGCAGCTTTGGAAGACAGGAGCCAGTGCTCCTGTACATCCTCTGATTCAGACAAAATGATGTGCCAGCTGATCATTATATTGTAATTTTTGAACAGTTTTCCTTAAGTCTTAAAACGAACGCCGTTCTTAAATCCCACCTTTGTACATGTCCTCCAAAAGAAACCCTCCACATATCCTCCCCAAACCAAAGTTATATTGAACGATGCAAAATGACCACTTTCACACTGACAGAGTAATTAAAGTATGACTGATTAATTGTGCATGATATTGTGTAGCCTTTGGAGAACAGAGGTTTAGCCACATCAGTAGAACTGTGAGAAGGGGTGAATCATGTGTGTAGGTGACTTGATTTCATGCTGCCAATTGATTAATACAGAAGGTCATGAGAAGCAAAAGGGTTTTGTAAATGTTGTTACCTTGGGATCAACAGCTTTCTCACATCTGTCTCCTTAATGGAATGGCAACATTAGAATACTGAACAGTTACACTTAAATGCTTAATTTTTGTTCATATCTTCCTTGCTAGCTTTAACCCCAGGTCTGCAGCCTTCTCCAGCTCCACAAACTTTGGACATCTGGCTCCATCATTAAATGACACACACTAAAAAGAAGCGCCTTTGTCACTCAGTGAAGACAGAGTAACTGTGCTGCTTTTTCTTGTTTTCTTTTGTGTTTGCTCTATCCGGGACTACTTCCTATCATGGGTCTTCATCTCAGGCCTTGTGCACATACTTAGCAAACAGTGCTCATAGATTTGTGCTAAGATTTTAATGTGGGAATTCAATGTTTCCTTGGTTGGCTTGCTCTCCTCACAGCCCTATTTCTATTCTGGACATTTTGTTTATGAGTTTATGTTCAACAGCACCAAATAATCCCTAATAACCTTTGGTGAAAGGCAAGTACAAGCCTTGGAATCTAGCTGCTTTTCTTCTACTAATTTGCGCTGTTTGCATATTGTCATACAAAGTCAGAGAAGCTTTCAACTTCAGGGAAGTATGTTCATGCTAGTTAAATTTTTTATGAGCTATCTCAAAGAAGCCTTCTTCTTAGGTTTCCCTCAGAGCACAGAACCAATGACTCCATGAAAAAAAATATATATATATACTGGAAACATTGATGAAAGAAAACACTAATGAGGAAAAGATATTTTATACCAATTACAGCCCCCATCATGTCATCTGTGCTGCAAATTTCTGATTTAAGGTATAAGTCTTGTATAGATATAATATGTGGCATTCCAGGGAACTGATAGAATAGCATGAATAAGGTGTGTGTAACACACTGACAAATATACATGCTAAGAATACAGTTATTAGAACATGTATTACATATGTGTACAAGCCAGAGAGCAATCATGGGTATTCCTCATCAGATGTTCACGTTGTTGTTGATTTTGTTTTGCTGTGTTGTGTTTGTGTGTGTCTGTGTGTGTTCTTTTTTTTGAGACAGGCTCTCTCACTAGACCTGGAACTTGCAGTCTAGGCTAGGCTAGTCTGGTTGACCAGAGAGCTCCAAGGACCCTTCTGCCTTCTCCTTCCCACTTCTGGGATTTCAAGCATGTGCAAACACATTTGCCTTTTTCCTTAAGCACTTTACCCAAAAACATGTACTATTAAAACATATACTTAATATTAATGAGCTTATGTTATTCTTGTTTATAGACTTTTTTATGAACAGACAATCTTAAATAACAAATATAATGAAGAAATTTAGTCAGAGATAACATAATGATATCTATTTTAATCATGATAAATTAATTGTAATTTTCTTGAAGTGTGGAACTAGGAAAGATACTGTGATACTCTGATAGTGCCATTTATCACCTTGACAGAATCTAGAATCACTTGACACCTGGTCCTCTGGGCATGCCTGTAGGAGTTTTCTTGACTATCTTCATTGAAGTGTCAAGACTTACCCATTGTGGGTGGCACCATTCCCTGGCTGACATGATGAGCTATACAAATAGAGACAGATAATCAAGCAGCTCACATTCACGTACACTTTTATATTAATTACTCTCTGATTTCCCATTGTGGGTGTGAAGTGAGCATCTGCTTCAAGTTCTTGCTGCCTCGGCTTCCCCAGCATGATGGACTACACTTTCAACTGTGAACCAAAATAAGCTCTTTGTCTCTTCAGTTGCTTTTGTCACAGTATTTTATCAGAGCTACAGGAAAAGAAACGAAGGCAGATGCTAAATAAATTTGCCTTAAGATTCTCCAACTGCGAAATATGCTATCCCAAACGTCACATATAAATGCAATAAAATAGCTCTAATTTACAATAGCAACGAATATTCAAATTCCTAACCTTACCCTTAATTAGAAACATGCTACCAAGTTAACAAAAACAACACTGTAAGAGCCTTTACCAGAGAATTTGAACTGCAAAACATAAAACGTTCTTATTTTAAAAAGACGTCAATAATACACCAGAATTACAAGACAATACAATGTTAACAAAATTCCAAAAACAAAACATGTTAAACACACACACACAAATAAAAAAAATAAAGTAAACAAAAAATCCACCACAAAATTCATCTGAGAAGCTCAAGTGTTTCAGCATTTCTCAATAATATGTCCAGAAGCCATCACGCCATCACCATTGCTCAAGTGTTGAGTTTTTAGAGAGGAATGTGCAGATGCTGTCAAAACAGGGCAACACTTTGCTCCAGACAGTAGCAAACACCAAAGGCAGATAATGGACCAAATTAGAAAGTATGCACAAAAACAAAGCTTGATGCACAGAGCACACGTACATTGGGGCTGAAGTAATAGCAAGTCAAGTCCTAACATCATGCCAGAAATCCCTAAGGACAAATCTAAGAGTATTCTACTGCATGAGGAGAGATCTGCCATAGCTGTCTAAGGTACTGCTACTTATCACAACCTGGCAGGATGGAGCACATGATGATGGTAGCATATATGGACGGACTTGAATGTCCAAGAATAAACAGGGAAAGATGAGAAGTTGGGGATTTAGAAGAGTGACTGCCTCTGTCTTTTGACATTTGAAAAGAAGAGGAACACAAGAGAAAGATAGGCGCTAGTGCTAAATGATACTAATGTAGAACCTCAAAAGCATCACAACCCCTCCTCATTCAAAATTGTGATCACAGGAAACGTCTAAAGACAAGTAGATAACACTGCTTGTCACAAAGTAAATGCAACTCAAAGGAATAGAGAGATAACTATGCTGGGAAGAAAAAGAAACAAAGAGAGAGAGACAATGGGAGTCACTAATTCAACACATATTTACAGAGTCCTTAGGATATACGCTACTACTGATAATCAACACTCACAAAATCTCCTGCAGTCACAGAGATTACAGAGTTGAGACGACACATGCAGTAAACAAATGAACAGGCAGATCAAAACTTTGTCCTTGAGGACAGGGCAAAAGAGAATGGTGGACAGATGGTATATATATATATGTTTTTAAAGGATCTTTTAAAAAACATGTGACCCAAGAATGTGCACAGATGGCAGGCACAGACAGGACTTCAGTGTAGCTGGGGTGAAGAGTGTCAGGACAGTGAAGGATAAGATCACAGGCACAGAATGCATTAGATGAGAGCAGACTGTAGGTCATTTGGGGGAGGTTCAGTATGAGGACATATACTTTTATTCCAAGTGAATCAGAAGTTACTTCAAGGTTTTAAATAAATGATTGAGATAATTTGGCTTACATTTAAAATATTCTTCGCTCCTGATGTCCACTGTGGTGAGAACAGACCATCAAGGAAACAAGAGTGGGTGTTATTAGAATAATCTAAGTAAGCGATGTTGGTAAGAACTCAGATGATGAGTGCACTAGAGGATGCTCCAGTGGAAAGCGAGGACAAAAATCAGCAAGTATTTAGAGTTAATGGGAGCCTGAGATAATGCTAAGGTTTTGGCCAGAGACACTGGAAAGATGGAGATATCATTTATGGGGATGGGAAATCTGTGGGAGGAACATTTGGGGCAAGATTAGCAGTTCATTTGGGGACATATTAGCTTAGGATTATGATTTAATATCCAAGTGGTGATATCAAGTGGGCCATTAGGTACAGCAGAGTTTGGGTTGAAATTAGAAGTAGTACTGGAGTTTCAGAATATAGAAAGTTTTAAGATTGTGAAAAGTGGGTGTAAATAAAGATCAAAACAGAACTGAGGGCTGGACCTTGCAGTCCACATTGAGAAAACGGGGAGGAATATGGAGAGTCCCTGCAAAGGGAGGGGAGAATCAGCAGAGTACATTGTCTTTGCAGCCAACAGTTACAAAGGAAAGTTTCTGGTGAGAAGTAGTAGGAAGCCATTCTTCTAGTCCTGCAGAACAAGCTTCCAGGTCCTGACAGGTGCAGAAAGACAAGAGTTTCCAGGTCCTGACAGGTGCAGAAAGGTAAGAGCAGAGTTAGATTCTGCATTGAAGAGCAGAGGATGTGGTGATAAGGTGAAGGGATATTTGGATGAGCAGTGGAAATAGAAATCTTGTCTGAGTGAAAGATGATATGTTCAAAGGACTTAAAGATAGTACACATAAATAATTTTCGAGGGCTTTTACTGTAAAGTAGTACAGAGAAATGTAAAGCGTCTGGGAGAGAATAGTTTCAGGATAGGAACTTTTGTGTGTACCTATGTTTTTCATATTACAGTTAAAATTTTAAATTAATATATCAATACATTTCCTCCATTTTCATCACTCCAACCCTCCCATGTACCTCCTTACTTTCTCTTAAACTCATAACCTCTATTTCTTTAGTTGTTGTTACATACATGTGTATATATATTCTTAAATAAAGATACTTACATGTATATGATTTCACATCCAACCACTAGTATTGGATAATCAATTTGTTTACCTGTTTTTGAAGGAGAGAGGAATATATATATATATACATACATATATGTATATATATTATATGTGTGTATAAAATTATACAATGAAGATGGAAAAATAGTGATGTAAAGGAGAGAAAAATGAATGATCTTGGGCAGGTGAAAGTGGATAGGTTCTAAGTTAAAAGAGCATTGAACTCTCCTAGGTGTGAGACCAGTTATCAATAGTAATGCAGGGAGCTTGAGCATGTGAGTACAGACACAGGTGCCATGGTAGATGTGGTGTTAGAAACATGATAACTAACATTTAATGATTGGTAGTAAGTGGTTTTCAGTTACGTATACCAATGATCCTGCCCATACCTTATACAGTCTCTTACATCAAGTGGTTGAAGCTGTTTTCCTGGCCTTCTTGTCATAGGGTATAATGGGAGTAATGTTTTATGATTTCTAAAGTCAGGCCTTAAGAAACAGGCTACTTCTGTTTCTTCCTATCTAACTGTGCTCTACGAAGTCCAGGTACTGAGTCCCAGGAGTCACACACATAACCCTGAAGATTCAAAGCCCTCGATGAATGGTCCTGGATACTGAATACAGTGCAGAGAAGTTGCCTAGAAGAGCACAAAGTCATGAGTGGCTAAAAGGGAGAAAAGGGCTAATTTCATTTTTTATTTTGTTGCCATTTTAAGCCATTATGTTTAATGATCTGTGTTGGAAAGAAATGGTTAACCAAAGTATGATTGAAATTTATTGTAGTTTTAATTTTTTGTCCTTTGGACTGTGTCTCACTGTGTTGCTTAGTCTGGTCTTGGTCTCCTGGGCACGAAAGGTCCTCCCCACCTTTTCTCTTGAGTAGCTGGAAAGCAGGCACACATCATCAAGTCTGACACATTCCCAAGCAGCACTATCGCCTGGGGACCAAGTGTTCAAACATACGAGCCTATGGGAGCCATTTCACATTCAAACCACAACATGCCTCCACATCTGGCTCCTGGTTAGATAATTGACGAGAGAATATGGTAATTGAGTTGAAAGTCATCGGTGGTATGTAAAGAGGTACTATGATGAATGATCAAGGTGGTTCTATCCAAAGGTCAAGCAAATCCTTTAGTTGCAAATTGCTGCTCTGCTGATTAAAATGATGCAACACAGCATCAGTCCTCAGAGAGCTCTGGGAACAAATCTTTCTTACTTCCTCAAAATAATCTTTATCTATTTCATGAGAAAGAAAGGAACATGTCTTCGTTTCTTTTCCTGTTGTTATAATAAAATACATTGACAAAAGCAACTTGAAGAAGAAGAGGTTTATTTTAGCTCACACTTCCAGCTCTGTCATGGCAGAGAAGTCAAGGCAACAGGAGCTTGAAGCAGCTGCTAGATTCATCCACCTAGTGAATAGCACCACCCACAGTGGGTAGGTCTTCCTACCTCAATTGAAGCAATCAGTCACAGGAATGACCAGTGGCTTATCTCCCTGGTGATTGTAGACGCTATCAAGCTAAGAACAGCAGCTATCATGAAGCCCAAAAGTAAATCATGTATTATAATTATAGATCTGCCAGACAGACAGACAGGGCTACACAAGGTTAAAAAAAATGTTGACATGAATAAACTAATATGGTTTTTAGTTCAATTCAAAGTTTATAAATAGTTGTGTAAGTAGAAGGAGATACCAATTAGATATACATTAACCCAGTGGTGTATTCAGGATCTTCAGAATGATTGACTTACAGAAGAGAAGCAAGTATAGGGTTGTTGACTAAGTGAATGAATGATGGGCTTGTTGGAGCTCACATGAAGTGAAGAAAACATAAGCTCTGCTAACATCTGCTCTTCACAGCCGTGTTCATGTAGTTTTCTGATCTAAGTTAACAGTCTGAAATCCCAGCTTTCCTACAAATCTCATAATCCAGGGATCAAGAAACTGGATGGAAATCTCACCTTATACTTCACACTTGTAACACTCACTAAATTTATGTATACTTTAAAAATGTGTGTTTGGTTGAATTTTGACAATGTATGAGCTACTGTAAGTCAACCAGTCCCTTTTAAAGTTCTGTGCAGTCATGAAGTCTGGCTTGTTTTAAAGGGTTAAGACAGGCAGACTTAAAGGGAACATTTTTTTCTGATGTGAATGAATACAGACCTCCCAATTTCATTCCAGAAAAAAAATGAGTAAAAGTCTACTAATGCACCTCTGCTTCCAGTTCAGTGACCCAGCCAAGAAGGCCGTTAAGAGTCCAAAGATAAAAAGCAGCCTCTTGGCAGAGGGAGTCAGAGAGATTAATCTGCAGGGAATAAATTGCCATTATACCAAGATTCTCATATCATGCTTCATTGTCTCTCATAGTTCACTGTTTTTTAGAGAACTGCTCTCAGCCTATTTTCCCCTTGTCATCTAGGAGTGAGTATTCCTGATAGACAATAGAATGGTTAAAGGGAGAGTTGTTATACAGTTGCCAATGCATGAAATGTGGCCCAATTCAATTTTTCTAAACCTCCTAATATGAATTAGTACCAATGCTGCTTTAAACAATGCTTTTCCATCATGAAAACAATTATGATTTAGGAGGATACCAGTAGATATATCTTGCCAGACCAGTCATTATTGTAGATTGCAGAGTTCACAGCTGGTATGATTAATGATTGCTTTTCTCCTCCAGTAGCTTGCATAGCACCTAGCACCTCCCCAGTAGCTTGCTTAGCACCTAGCACCTCTCCCAGCTTCTAGATCATTACAAGCTTGATGTTTAGCATTCTACATGACCTTGCTAGCCAAGAACAGCCCAAGTAGATAAATAGATATATGGAAGCTTCTACAGTAGCAGGTTTCTGTTTTTATTTTTAATATCTTTAGTCACTGTTAAATAGTACAATTTCTGTTAGGTTGTGGATATAAGGCTATGACAAAAGCTGTGTAAATACTTGAATGATGTATGAAAAATAGTAATAGCAGAAGACTTGGTGCTTATAGATAGTCAATAGGAAAAGAAATCTCTAGAACCATAGATTCTTGCCCTGTAACCATGTACCAGAACTGTCTCCAATTTCCAACATTAATGCAGAAAGCAGAAGTGGCATGGAGTACCTATTGTTGCTCAAGTGACTTACAGTTAGGATTACATAAGTTATGATGCCTGTATGGTGGGACAGTATTATAGGCTAGAAGAGCATTGAACAACCATTTGAGCCTGAAAGTCTGACTTACTCCTAAAATAGAAGTTCATGTTAAATTTAAGCAGTGCCAAGGAGTTGCTAAGAAGATCACAAGAGTGCTTTCACAGCTTCGCATACAGACTGTAAATGCATGCCCATGAGTAATGATACAAAGTTCCTCAAACATCAGGCAGTATGTACTGATTTCAGGACATAATTTCAGTGGTCTGTGTGATCATCTCAGATAAAAGAAATATTCTCACAAACAAATGTACATAATTTTGAAAACATTTTTCACCCAAAATTAACAGTTAACTACAATTACTTTTTAAGTAAAATAATCACTTACTAACGCTTGTGCTATCTCAAAGCTGAAATAATAAAAGTTAGCAATGGTTTAAAGAGCAGACTTCTCAAGATTCTGGTAATTGAAAAGTATACAGCTGTAAACTTTATATCATGATTTAAAACAGATTGGAAGATACTATAATTTTCCATAGATAGTCGTTTAATATTTCCACAGACATGCCATCCTTTTCAGATGTCAGATGCTTTAAATTTTTTGATGTACCATAGTTTTGCAATGAAACATTTACAGGAAACTTATTTCAAAATTATCTGGTGTCTGGAGAAAGAAGACTTTTCTTTTGCGACATAGTTGCTATGATGGGATTACTTTTGATTATAAGTGCATAAAAATCCAAACCAAACTGGCTTGACCCAAAATAGAATTTATTGCCTTACTTAACCAAGTTTAGGAATAAAGCTTTGGTCAGATAGAATTTAAATGACCAAGTTCAAACGATATCATCAGGACATGGTTTGCTTTCATAACCCTTGGGTCTGACTCTGACTTGTTGCAGAGAATTATGCTTCATTCTCAGACAGGGATGACTTCATGGTGGTAAAGTGGCTGCCACATTGTAAGTGCTTCCCACTTCTAGGTTCCCACCATGCAAGAAAGAGTATCTGTTTCTCTATGCGCTGAAACAAAACACTAAGAATGAGGTCTCAGGCTTATAATGATCCCCATGGATGCTACATTATCTTGGACCAATCATAAGGTGGAAGAACACATTGCGAGCTGTCTGGACTTGAAGAAAATGCAGGCACATGCCCTAACAAAAGCAGAAGCATGATTCTTCCACAGAGGTGAAGAAATGCCATTATGTTTCTCAATGATGCTTTCTCTGGGTGAGTAACATGAACGAAAAGAACTTACCCACTCAATTCATGTCAATATGTCAATAGCTCATAGCACAATCTCTGGGATACAGCAGGCATTCAACATAAACAAAGAAAAACAGTGACATGTTCTATTTTGGGCTGAATTAGTGGATGGTTCATAGTAAGAATTCTATTACTGTGAAGTATTTCAAGTTTTGAATTCCTCCCCTCTTCTGGACATTCACCCTTCTTTGACCATGATAATTCTTTCCCAAAAACCTCTGCCCTGACAATTCTACCTCTCTTCATCATTCCTATTCTATTTCCTTTCCTGCTTTTTCATTTCCATTGCCATCAGCATAGCCTTGATCTTTATTACCTACACATGTATAAGTCAAAGTGTCCGTTACGATTGCAAACTGGAATGTCTCCTACAGGCTTTCGTTTTGAGCACTTGGTTCTCAGTTGATGGCACTACTTTGGGAGGTGACAGAATCTTAGGAAATGAGGGTCTTGATGGTTGATATAGGTCACTAGGAACAGGCCTTTGTAGGTCATACCTGCCTCTGTTTTTGTCTTATTCTGCTGTCTGATTCACCAACATGTGAGAAGTAACAGTTACAAACTCCTGTTGGGTATTTTTACCACAGTGATAAGTAGTAAGCAGAGACTCTTGGTTGTTTAACCCACAATCCTATTATTCCTTCTCCTCATCTACTTTGCTTTGGTAACGATTTGCTTTAAAGAATTGCTTGAATGTTGGGACTTACCTGATAACAATCTTTTTATTACCCTAGGGCGGTTCAAACTCCTTAGCACACTGTGAACATCCCTTACCATTTGCCTATTGTCTTCTCCTATTCTTTTCAAAGAGCTTATAATGCTTAATGTAAAGAGTAACAAATGTAGATAGTAAGAGACAGGAGTGAGGCCAGTGTGCAATGGGAGAGATTATTTTTTAAGTGGGAGAGATTTTTTTGCATCCTTAAATTTGAGTTATCATTGACACAATCACTCCTTTAATATCATCAGCATAGATTATTTTTGTTTCAATATTATGTATTTAATTTAATATAGGTATAACATTCTTCCTCCCTCTCTTCCTTCCCTCCTATGCTCCTACTGCCTCCTCTCAAACCCATGGCCTCTTTTTTTTTTTTTGGTTTTGGTTTTTTGAAACAGGTTTCTCTGTGTAGCTTTGTGCCTTTCCTGGATCTCGCTCTGTAGACCAGGCTGGCCTCGAACTCACAAAGATCCGCCTGCCTCTGGCTCCCAAGTGCTGGGATTAAAGGCTGTGCCATCACCGCCCGGCATCCATGGCCTCTTATTCTTTCTTTATTATTATTACATATATGTAATAATATATGTATATGTAACCTAATAAGTGCATTGTTTGTTGTAATGCATGTTTTTAAGACTGATCACTTGGTATTGGATAAACAATTAAGGGATTGATCCCTGGGGAAAACTAATTCTCTCTTTCTCAGCAGGTTTTAGTTGTCTCTAGCTCTTCATCCAGGGTCAGGGCCCCATGAGATTTCCTCCATGGATGTTGACATGTCTATTGGTATATCGCCGTTCAGATCTTGTTTAGGCAGACATATTATTGAGATTCTGTGGGTGCAGGTACTCTGTCATACCTAGAAGATAGAATCTCTGAGTTCTCTGGTTCTTACAATCTTTCTGTCCCCATTTACACATTTTTTTTGAGCCTTGGGTACAAGGGTAGTGTTGTAGATGTACCTAATGAGATTTGACATCGTGCATTCATTTGTTCTCTGTATTTTGACCACTTTCGGCTTTCTTTAGTGGTCTCCATCTTCTGCAAAAATAAATTTCTTGGATGAGGAGTAAGAGCTACATTTATCTATCTGTAGGTAAAAACCTAAGCATTTAGAATGCAGTTAGGAATTATTCTGGTTTATGAAAGTGGCAGTAATGAGTTCTTCTCTAAGATCCATGACCTCACTAGCCAAGAGCAGTTGACTATGTTGCTAGTACTAGGCATGATTTCCCACCTGTTGTGTAGAACTTAAATCTAATTAGAGAGCTATTGGTTACCATCAAGATATGAGTGCCACTATTGTACAGTTAAGGATATCTTGCCCTGTTGGCCATTACTGTGGCTAGAAGGCATCACAGCTGGCAAGACTATTAATTGCTTTCCTTCCTGCAGCTTGCAAAGCACCTTCTAGTACTATGAAAACTAGTCTTCTGGGAGGAAGCTTTGGGGTCAGTTCTAGATGGATTCCTCCCAGTCCTGTGTGCACAATATCTGTTGTCTTCTGTAATAGAGGCATACCTTTAACTTCTTGGAGGTGGCCAAGGACAACAGAGATAGCCTACAGTGGGTAGTTTCTTGGACTCATCTGACCAACAACTCAAACAGAGGTTTCTCTGCCCAGAACTCTCAACCAGGAACTCAAGCTGATGGTTTCAAGACTTCCCCAGCCATTTCTAGTAGTTGACTGTGAGTGCCAATTCTGTGATGTTACCTTCCTGCTCTTATCTGGTCTTGTATTTGGAAGCCTCACCCAAGGGGACATTGCCTGGTGCTAAAACAAACATTATCATCTCAAATTGATTTAAGCTATGTGAACATATATAAATGTGTATATACATATATAACCACATATATTACTTGTGATTTTAGGCAAATATAAAATAATATGATTCCCTCTATGATTTTTTTCAAACATCTTTTGTATATTATTTATCCCCCATCCTTCTCTCACATTCTGTGTTGTCCTCATTCCCCCCTCTCTAATTAAAGATTTTCACCTCATTTTTAATATTTTCCTCTTTATATCACATGTGTCCTTCTCCTCTCTAGAGACCCCTGACCACATGGTCTGTTTTTCACTTTCCTGGTTTCTCTGGTTACTTCTGAATATTTGAAACTAGGAACTACAGATGAGAGACAACATGTAACATCATCTGAGTCTAGGCTACCTCACCCAATATAATATTTTCTAGTTCTAACTATTTACCTGCAAATTTTATGATTTAAATTTTAAATCTGCCATTTGTTTGTATTAATAATTTAATATTTTATGATTTTTAAAAAAAAAATTTATACAATGTATCTTGAACATGGCTGAGCAAGTATCTGTGGTGTAGGATGATGTGTCCCTTGGGACAAGGAGTAGTATATCTAGGTCAAATGGCAGATTTACTGATAGCTTTTTGAGAATTTGCTACACTTATTTCCCAAATGGCTACTTCAGTTTGCAATCCTATCAACAGTGAATGAGGGTTCCACTTTCCCTGTGTCCTCACCAACGGCACGTGTTGTGGAATTTCCTATTTAATTTAACCATTACAACTGGAGTAATTAAGTTGAAATCTCAAAGCTGTTTAAACTTGCATTTCTATAACTGATAAGGATAATTAATACTTTTTGAGATAACTCTTAAGCGTTTTTTTCTTTTGAGAATGGTCTGTTCAGATCCATCGCCATTTTTCGAGTGAGTCATTAGTTTTCTTGACTCTTTGTTTTTGAGTTCTTTATATATTCTAGATATTAGTTCTCTGTCAGATGTATAGCTGGTAAAGGTGCTCTACCACACTGTGGACTTCCTCTTCACTTGACTGATTGTTTTCTTTAGGTACAGAGAATCGTTTTAGTTTTTCTACCAGGACTTCTACAATTCTTCTAGAACTGATGAATAATTTCAGCAACACAGCAGTATACAAAATCAGCTTACAATTTTCTATAGCTTTTCTAAAAACCAAAACCAAACACATAAATAAAGAGAACATGAACACACTTCTATTCAAAATAGCCTCACAGAAAACTAATCAAGGAGGTGAAAACTTCAATAATGAAAACTTTAAATCTCTGAAGAAAGAAATTGAGGAAGACAATAAAGGATGGAAAGGTCTTTCATACTGATGGGCATAGGCTGGTAGATTAATAATGTGAAAATAAACATTCTACAAAAAGCAACTTACAGATTTAGTGTAATCTCAATTTAAATCACAAAGCATTTTCCACAGAAAGAATAAAAATATTCTAAAATTCTTTTGGAACTACAGAAGGCCCTTGATATTTAAAGCAATCCTGAGCAAAACAAAGAAAGCTGGAGGGATTACCATTCCAGATTTCAAGGTATATTATAGAGCTATTGTCTTAGTTATGGTTACTATAGGTATGATGAACACCACAACAAAAAGAAAGTTGGGGAGAAAAGGGTCCACTTGGCTTACACTTCCACATCATGCTCCATCATTACAGAAAGTTATGGCACGAACTCAAACAGGTCAGGAACCTGGCAGCAGGAGCTGATACAGACAGAGGTCATGCAGGGGTGCTAATTACTGGCTTGCTCATCCTGCCTTCTTATAGAACCCAGGACCACCAACCTAGGATTGACACCATTCACAATGGGCTGGGCCCTCTTCCATCAATTACTAATTAATAAAATACCCTACATGCTTGCCAATGGCCCCATCTTATAGAGGCATTTTCTTGATTGATATTACTTCCTCTCAAATGACTTTAGTTTGTTTCAAGTTGACATAAACTATCCAGAACAGCTATATTGTGATAGTTTGAATAAGCATGCCACCCATGGGCTCAATATTTGAATGCTTAGTCACCAGCGACTGTAATTTCCTCAAATTAACAGTGCACAATTACATTGTAAATAAGTTTCTTTTATCTTTCTCACTGATAGGATTAGAATGATTTGGAGGTGTGGCCTTGTTGGAGGAAGTGTGTCTCTAAGGGTGAGCTTTGAGTTTTCAAAAAACTCATGCCAGTTCCTCTCTCTCTCTCTCTCTCTCTCTCTCTCTCTCTCTCTCTCTCTCTC
>CABHPR010113472.1:0-11251 GCA_902168415.1 Peromyscus melanophrys | reverse complement strand
GGCAGGAGGGTCTGAGAGGGGCAGGAGGGTCTGTGAGGAGCAGGAGGGTCTGTGAGGGACAGGGGACTCTGAGGGGCAGGCAGTCCTCTCCAGCCCCACCGTGACTGGACGGTGCTTCCCGCCCCCCCACCCCTCCCACCCCCGCTTTTCCCTGGTAGGGGTAGAGTTTATCTAACATTTGTAAGAGACAGAGACTTTCCTTCTGCACTCTGAAGGTTCAGACACCGAGTCTGGAGACTGGAGATACTGTGCAGCAGTTCAGAACACGGGCGGCTTTTCGAGAGGCTCTGAGCTCAGTTCCCAGCACTGATGTCAGGGGACTCACAGCTGCCTGAACTCCACCCCCCGGGGATCTGAGGCCCCTGGCTTCCGAAGCCTCAGGCACTTTAGTGAGACGCAGACATAGACATGCATACACAGACATGCATACACAATTAAAAATAAAAATAGATCTTTTTTGGAAAAATTTAGTCGGATGAAATAAAGGGATAAATGGGCATGACGGCTCATTCCTATAATCCCAGCACTCAGGCAACTGAGGCAGGAAATTGGCCGTGAGTTTGAGACCAGCCTGGGCTACAGAGTAAAAAAGCCATTTTTTTTGTTTGTTTGTTGTTTTTAAAAAGAGGTAAGATCTTTAGCATATAATTGGACATCCCAGTCTCTACAACTGAGATTTAAAAAAAAAAAAACAACAGTGTCTCACTATATAGTCCTGGCTGAACTGGGACTAATTATGTAAACTAGGCTATGCTCAATTTTTTTCTTTCTTTTTTTTTTTGGAGGGATGGGTGGGTTTCAAGAAAGGATTTCTCTGTGTAGCCCTAGCTGTCCTGGAACTCGCTCTGTAGACCAGGTCAGCCTCAGAATCAGAGATCTGCCTTGAGAGGCAAGGCAGACAGATTTCTGTGAGTTCACGGTTAGCCTGATCTACATAGCCAGCTCCAGGACTATGAACAAGATCCTGACTTGTTCAATTTCTTTTCTGTCTCTGCAAGGGGATAACACAGATGGCCATTTATAGAGTCAGACATTGTAACACATCCTGTAATCTCAGCACTTGAAGGCAAGGCAGGAGGACCAAGGCCAGCCTTAGCTACGTTAGGCTCTTAAAAATATATATATATCATTGGGCGGTGGTGGCGCACACCTTTAATCCCAGCACTTGGGAGGCAGAGGCAGGTGGATCTCAGTGAGTTCGAGGCCAGCTTGGTCTACAGAGCTAGTTCCAGGACAGCCAGGGCTACAAAGAGAAAAACCCTGTCTTGAACCATCCCCTAAAAAGTACTTTTTAATATTTTTTGTGGGGGAGGGCATGTGTGCCACAGCAGACATGTGGAGGTCAGGACAACCCGTGGAGTCTGTTCTTCCACTCCATCTTTACAGGGCTTCCTGGGGATCAAACTCAGGTCACCAGGCCAGCAAGTCCCAGGGAGCCTCCTGCCTCCTCATCCACTCTCTACACACTCAGGCAGTGCTGGGATTGCAGTTACACCCACCCAGCTGTCTTTCCCTTGTATATGATAGGATATCTGAACTCAGGTCTTCATACTGTGTGTAGCAACACCCCCACCAGACCATTCCCACAGCCCTGGTTTTCTGGTTTTTGTAAGTTGTAGTACTTTTACGTTTCCATTTTCATTTGTATCAAACACTTTTTAGATTTATTTTATTTTTATGTGTATGAATGGTTTACCTACATGTATGTCTGTGCACCTCTTTTGGGCCTGGTGCCTGTGGAGGTCAGAAGAGAGCATCAGACAGATACCCTGGAACTGGAGTGGTAGATGGTTGTGAGCCACCATATGGATGCTAGGAGTCTAACCTGGATTTGATCCTCTGCAAGGGCAGCCAGTGCTTTTAACTGCTGAGTCACCTCTCCAGCCCCATAACATTTTAATTTTTGCGGGGGAGAATTTTCGAGATTGGCTTTCACTGTGTAGCCCTCGCTGTCCTGGAACTCACTCTGAAGACTAGGCTGGCCTCAAAATTACAGAGCTCTGCCTGCCTTTGCCTCCTGAGTGCTGGGATTAAAAGCATGCATCACCATTGCCTGGCTACTACTTTTTTTTTTTTATTGCTCTCTTTAAAGCTTTATTTTTACCATAGTGTATGTGTTTTTCTGGATGAGTGAATGGCCTGAGTGTATTAGCGCCCATGGAGGCCAGAAGAGGTGTTAGATGCCTGAGAGCTGGAATTGCAGGTTCTTGTTGATCTAGGAGCTGAACTCAGGTCCTCTGCAAGAGCAGTATACACCCTAACCATTGAGCCTTCTCTCCAGCCCCACATATTGCCTCTGTTGACTCTATCATCAAATGAGAGTCTTTTACATGAGGTCAATAAATCATAGAAAATAAATGAAAATGGTGTGGTTTTGTTTGGGATTTATCATTGTTTTACGTGTCTGAGTGTTTTGCCTCATGTATCTCTGTGTACCATGTATGTGTCTTGTGCCTACAGCAGTCAGAAGAGGTTGTCAGATCCCTAGTTACAGATGGTTGTCAGCTGCCTTGTGCTAGAAACCAAACAAGGGCTGTCTGGAAGAGCAGCCAGCGTTCCCAGAATAATGCAATCAGATCGTAATTCCCAGAAACTCTTATTCTTCTTTTATATGGCAAAGGAGACTTTGAAGATGTAGTTAGGAGACAGAGAGGCAGTGCTGGACTACCCAAATGAGTGCATGTCATCTAACATGGTCCTTACAAAGAGAGCAGCCGGAGATGTGGAAACAGAAGCAGAAACTGGAGTCATATACCTTGAGCTACACACCTATAGTCCCAGTATTCAGAAGTCTGGGGCAGGAGGATCACAAGCTCAAGACCAGCCTGGGCTACATAGCAAGACCCTGTCACAAAGTCTCAAAAAAATGTCATGAAAGGACTTTGTAGTGTGTCGCTTCTGTGTTCCTAATACCCAAAGGGTGTCTGGTCTGTAGACGACTCTTATTATGGATTTACTAAAAGAACTCTGTGAGTTCGAGGCCAGCCTGGCCTATAGAGCAAAATCTAGGACAAGCACCAAAACTACAAAGGGAAACCCTGTCTTGAAAAACAAAAAACAAAAACAAACAAACAAACAAAAAGAACTAATAATGCAATAGATACTCTTTTGTATGTATGTACTGTTTGTGTTTTGCAAATCTGCAGGAATGTTTCAATAAGTCCTCTGGGTCAAATAATATGAATATTTACATTATTTCAGAAATTACTAAAACAGTCTTTAAAAAGATTTTAACAAATTATATTGTATGAAAATATTGTTTCAGTAAAAGTATTTTCACTACTAAATTTATTTATTTTTTGTATGGGTGGGGGCTGCATGCCACAGCACACATATGGAAGTCAGAGGACAGCTTTTCCTGTAGCTGCCCTTAGAATGTTCTTTCTCTGCCCTCGCATCTCCTCCAAAGCACCACTTCCGGTAGCATGTGGGCTGTGCCTCGTTCTGGCCTGTATTAGGGCAGCATGTAGTTGGTAGGCTAAGGATGGTGTTTAAACAAGACAGACAGACAGAAGGGGACTTGCTTGCTGCACTTGGAAAGTGACATTTTTCCTCTGTGTATGCATCTGTGCTTCCACTTGACTGATCATGTCACGCAGCTGGGTGCTCTTTAGCTAGCTGCTTGGTGAGTTTATTTTGATCCCATCTGAGGTGAAGCAGGGCCCTTTACAGAACTTTAAAACTGACTAGCCAGTGAGTCATCAAGACCCAATAGCAATACCCAAACACAGTTCAGTTGCTAACTAAAAACCAGCAGGGGAGGCCGGGAGGCTGACTTCTCTCCCCTCCCCATCCCGGACAAGGTCTCTGACTCACTGAAGAAGTCACCACATCTTATGTACTGCCCCAACTCCAACAAAGCCTGCTTAACTCATTACAGTGTGGCCAGTCAACAAGGAGTTGTCCTTGTTTAACCTGGTGGTCGCCCAGGTCATTTCTTGTATGTGTCAAAGCCCCAGAGACAGGCGATTACTCCATTACCTGCTTTCCCAGTGGCTAACCCCTGAGTTGGGGACTCAGGATTCTTTGTTTAGGAAGTGAAGTGACTTTTTACTTAAAAATAAAAAAGCAGGGCTGGAGAGATGGCTTAGCGGCTAAGAGCACTGACTGCTCTTCCAGGGGACCCGGGTTCAATTCCCAGCACCCACATGGCAGCTCAAAACTGTCTGTAACTCGTTTCAGGGGACCTGACACCCATGGCAAAACACCAATGCACATTAAATAAAAATAAATAAAATTTAAAAAATAAAAAAGCAGCTTTTTACCCCTCTTTAAAGAGTGGGGTACTGAGGATTGAACCCTGAACTTTGCACACGTCAGCCACACACTCTCTCCTGGACTATATCCCCAGCCCTCGCAGGGGGTTACAAAATTGCAGCTGTGAGGCTAGAAGTGTAGAGACAGAGCACTTGCCTAGCAGGACTCTGAGTCTCACACCTGTATTGCAATAAAAAATGAGAATGAAGTCAGGTGGTGGTGGCGCACACCTTAATCCCAGCACTCAGAAGGCAGAAGCAGGTGGATCTCTGTGAGTTCGAGGCCAGTCTAGTCTACAGAGCGAGTTCCAGAGCAGTCATGAATACACAGAGGAACCCTGTCTTGAATTCCAACCCCCTCCCCCCCAAAAAAGAGAAAAATTAAAAACAGAAAGCAAATAGGAAGCACTAAGTGTTGCTTTGGTTTGATGCTTCCTAGAGTTTAAGTCTGAAATACGATACTTGAGAACTCCTCTTATGTTGCAATGATGTGCCTGGGGGGTGGGGGGCATCTGCATTTTCTCTTGAGAAAGGACTTCCTGACTGATGGCAGGAGATTATCCAGTCTTCCTAGACCGGGGCCTGTACAAAAGCGGCTGAGAGCTGCAGGGCTAACAGAGAATAGATTGGAGGATTCCCTCCACTAACAAGCCAGGTTACTTACGGTCAAGGTCCATGTTGTGTAGAGCCACATTCCCCTCCCACCCACCACCCCCCTCCCATTGCCACACGCTGATTTTTGGCTTCTTTTTAATTTGATGAGTGTTTTGCCTGCATGTATGTCTATGCACCATGTGTGTCTTGAGCTAATGAAAGCCAGGAGAGGGTATCAGATCCTTGGAGTTACAGACTGTTGTGAGTCACCATGTAGGTGCTAGGAACTGAACCCAAGTCGTCTGGAAGAGCAGCCAGTGCTCTTAACTGCGGAGCACAGTCCCATGCTTTTTATTATTTTTCCAAGATCCTAAGATGTCTCATTATTTGTTGGAGATCATTCTGATATTTTGTTTTTAATTTATTATTACTGTGTGTATGCATGATATTCTCGTGAGAGAGAAAAGAGAGAAATAAGAGCCTCACCGTAATAATTTCAAAAAGTAGCAAAAGTAAAGCAGCTTGGAGGTTGGACATGCCATGGTGTGAGTGTGAAGGTCAAACAACAACGGTGTAGAGTCAGCTCTCTCTCTCCACTTTTAGCTGGGTTCCTGGGCTCAAACTCAGGCCACCAGGGTTGTGGGACAAATTTCTCTATCTTTTGAGCCATCCCACTGGCCCCTACTGTCAAAGTGCACAGACACCATCTGTAAATACCCTCATGTGGTCTCTCTCCTACTTTCAGACCCTAAACAAATATGAAAAATACTAGATCTTCAAAGTTCTTGTATAGAATTCATAAAAGTGATATATTCATATCGAAAGGATATACGGACATCTGCCTTTGACCTATCTTATTCAAACATTAGGAAGATAAGTAGACATCAATGTGTTAATAGTCCCTAGAGACTGACCAGACATGACAAGAAATACTAATTCATGGTAAACTCCAAGCTCTCCCCTTGCTCATTAGACTCTTCCTGTTTATATTATATGCATACTATTTCTGTTCTCATTATCTCAGCTGGTTGTGCACAACTCAACCGCCCGTAGTGTTAAATATCTTTTGGTGGTGGGGGGGCATCATGAGTCACATGTTGTATTTAAGTGACTTTAAGTCATTGTTCTCAAACAACTTTGCTATAGTCAAAGCATACATAGCATTTATGGAATGTTCCTTGCGGAGGATAATTGCTAGTGTCACATTTAGCACGTTGAGTAACTTCAGAGGAATTGAGTTGATCACACTGTGAGATACTAACCACATTCAGTAGAGAGTATTGAGGGAGTGGCAAGTGAAGAAATCTCCTGTTACCTGAGGAGTCAACCAGGAGGGCTCCAGGGTTGGCCTCATTCTAGCCTGAGATCTGGACTCCTGGGGCTGAGCGGCAGTTGGTAGCAGTTAGAGCTGGGGTGATGTTAAGTTTGGTTCAGCGGTGGTGGGATGGCAGAAGACAAAAGGGACAGATGATAAGGAGGAGAAAAATGAGAGTTGAACTATTTAACACTTTTTAAAATTATTATTATTTTACTTTATGTGTATGGGTGTTTTGCTGCATGTGTGTCTGTGAACCACATGCGTGCCTGGTGCCCATGGAGGCCAGGAACTGGAGTTAGGGATGCTTGTGAGCTGCCATGAGGGTGCTAGGAAACGAACCCGGGTCCTTTGGAAGAGCAGCCAGTGCTTTGAACTGCTGAGCCATCTCTCCAGTTCCAACACATTTGTTTGTGGCAATCTGAGTTTTGACTAATGAATCTTTAAAAAAACTCACATTCATTTAAAGATTGTTATCATTTATTTGTATATGTGTGTGGCACAAGCCAAGGTCCCCGTGTGGAAGTCAGAGAACAACCTGTGGGAGTTAGTTCTCTCCTTCCATCAAGTAGGTACTAGGGATTGAACTCGGGTTGTCAGGTTTGGAAGTAAGCACCGTCACCAGCTGAGCTATCTCGCTGGCCCTACACTGATGTATTTTGTCGAGTGTGTATGTGGCTGGGTACACACAGCTGTGCATGAGGACGGCTTTTGTGAGTTGGCTCTTTCCTTTCACTCTGAGTTCTGGGGACTGAACTCAGGTCATCAGGCCCAACTGAGAGCACAGTAATCTGCTGAGCCATCTCCCCAGCCCCTAAGGACAGCTTCAAAAAACCCAAACAAAACAAAAAGCCCAGAAATCTACCAGAGGTGAACCATTTCTCCAGGGTTCAAAACACAAACTAGAAAAGACTGTGCTTTGGGAAGCCCCGTAGTCTCATGAAACATTCCTCTGATTATGTCACTGAGAAAAAATAGTTCTTAGTTCTGAGGAACTTTGTCTAGCGGGCAGAGCTTATGTTAATGAGAACACTTGCAGAATCAAGTGCTGCTGTGTATTTAAGGCACACTCAAGTGCTGCTGTGTATTTAAGGCACCAGAGAGGGTATCTTAGGAGTCTAAAATCCTGTTTTGCTGGCAAGGAAGGGGAATGATCCAGTACCAAGCACTCAAGGCTTTCATTTGCCAAATCACTGGACTAAGGAGGATAAACAGATTGTTCCCCCTACTGCTAGAGACAAGATTTTTTTTTTTGTCCCTCAGCTAACAATACTCCAGAGTGTGATTCTGCAGAAGTTGCCAAGCAACATTACAGTTAGGAACAACACTGGGTAGAGAAAGTACTAGAAATTTGACTTCTCCAGCCCGGGGCAAGTGGGTGGAACCCTTCTGTCTAGTACATCATGTACTGTACTTGGAGGAGCATGACATTAAAAATATCAGAATAGTCACCAAAAATTTCAGTTAGGATGTTGCAGTAATTAAACCATAACATCGTGCTTTGTGCTTAGCTGGAGCGGGTGGGGCCTGGATATCTTAGTCATTTGGGGACTTCTGTCATGAAGATCACTACCGGTTTGCCTTCTCGAACTTCCAAGGATTAGAAATTAGAGGCAGGGTGGTGGTCCATGGAGCTGTAGAAACAAAACCTGGTTCAGTCCCGGGTGGGAGAGAAGACAGACAAGTGAACAAATAAATGTTTGGATGTGTATGTAGACACATGGGAAAGTCCCACGCAGGCTCTAACACAGTCGTGTGTGTGTGTGTGTGTGTGTGTGTGTGTGTGTGTGTGTGTGTGTGTGTGTGTATGTGTGGTGCTGGAGGTTACCCAGGGCCTCCCAAATGCTAGGTAAGTGCTCTACCATTGATCAGTATCCCAGCCCCTGCCAATAAGAACATTTCATAATCTATACAAGAACACATTGTACTTCAGCTTAACATTACACTGTTACTGAGCTTTGTTTTGGCATTTATTCTTTTTAAAGATAGACTCTCATATAACCCAAGCTGGTCTCATATTCTTTTTTAAAATTAATTACTTTTTTTTGTCTCATTTTTTTTTTCTTCCTGGAGCTGAGGACTGAACCCAGGGTCTTGTGCTTGCTAGGCAAACACTCTACCACTGAGCTAAATCCCCAACCTCTTTGTCTCATATTTTTTATGTATCCTCTTGAACTTCTCTGATTTTCCTGCCTTCACCTCCAGGTGCTGGGAATACAGGTTTATTCACATTCAGTTTATGGGGTACTAGGGGTTGAACCCAAAGCTTCATACATGCTAAGCAAGCGCTCTACCAACTGAGCTACATCCCCAGCTATTGTTTTGGCTTTTTTTTACAAGGATCCTCTCCTCCCGTTTCAGTCTCCATAGTGCTAGGATTATAGGTAGGATTATAGGATAGAACTCAAATTGTTAGGCTTGCTTGCAAGCACCTTTAACCGCTGAACCATCTCACTGCCCGACTGGCAATTATTTTTAACTTTCATACTATCTATCATACCATACAATGTTTGGGAACTTACTTCTTCTATTCTTCCTGAGGACCCCAGAATCCAAAGGGTCTATGGACCAAGAGTTCTTTCCATCTGGAATCAATGTTCTTTGGGCCACCCAGCCTTATTTTGAGGGTCTCCCAGTCTAGGGAGGTGGGCAGGAGGCAAAGTATGAGATAAAATCAAAACAAACATTATTAATGGTGTTTAGCTCCAGGAAGGGAAGTTGGGCTGGGAATGAAAGGGAGACCTGGGAGACTTCTGAACCATTTAAAATTCTATTATTTGAAAGAAGGGGTGGGGGGAGCATGGAGGGGAAAAAAAAAGTATAATGTCCGTTTTAGTAACCTTCTGTTCAAAATCCTACATAGGCGAGCTTACTTGGAACAAAGAAACAAACCATCAGACATTTTAATTAAGGACTCTTTTATCAGTTAAAAGATAGTGAGAACCAAAGCCACAAGAGAACACTGCAATAAACTAGATAGAGACCATTTAGTCCCTGAGGGTAGGGATAGTAACAGCCATCTGCTTGGAGGTGGTGTAAGCCAAAGAAGGCTATAAAGTGGAGTGTTGTAAAGTGGAAGGTGGGGTGTGTAGGAGTTTGCACAGCCAGCAGAATTCTTCTTTTTTTCTTTTTTGTTATTTTGTGCCTGCCTCCCCACCCCCACCCCCCACCCCCGGTACCCCCCTCCAATGAGGACCGAACCCAGGGCCTTGAGCTTGCTAGGCAAGCCCTCTACCACCACTGAGTTAAATCCCCAACCCCTCTGTTTTTTTGTTTTTGTTTTTTCCAAGACAGGGTTTCCAGAAGCTTTCTTATTATTCATATATTTAAAATTTGTTAGTGTGTGTGTGTGTGTGTGTGTGTGTGTGTGTGTGTGTGTGTACCACAGTGTACATGTGGAAGTCAAAAGACAACTTGTGGGAGTTGGTCCTCTCCTTCCAGCACATGGGTCCTGGGGATCAAACTCAGGTTGTCAGGTTGGTGGCAGGTGCCTTTGTTTACCAACTGAGCCATCCTGCTGCCTGTACACAGAATTCTTACACAGAAGGGGCTCAGGAGCACCTGCTGAATTGGGGACCTTTTAATGTCCCTCTTACCTAAAAAGCGCTATTTAAGATACAGCTCATGTTACAGATCGATCAAAAGCAGTTTTCTAAAGTCGCCTGTGCTTATGTGTCACACAAAATTGAGAAAATGTCAACTGTCCGTAGCAAAGACCAGAGGAGAGGAGGTGTGAAAAGGAGGGCACAGACATCCCCTCCAGGGCTCTGGTCGTGGTAGATCAGATCATGCCTCTAGGTGACGCAGACAAGTGTAAAGTTCTTATCCTACGCAGAATTAAAGGCGAGTGTGTGATCCAGGTGTGGTGCACCCCATAGTCCCCAAACTCCACAGGTAGAGGCAGAAGGATGGAGCCCACCCTCCACTATCGTACAGAGAACCAGCTCAGCATAAACACAGTTGGGGCTAGCTATGGAAAGACACATTTAGACTTCACAGCATCAGCTGGGACCTCAGGACAGCTTCCATGCCATGTATTACTGAAACGGGCTTTTATTAAAAATTCAGCTTGGCAGGGCTGAGAGATGGCTCATCTCTGCAGTGTATGCCTGACAAACCTCAATCTGATCACTGGACTTCATGTAAAGGTTACTGAGCCTCATGTACACACCACAGCACACTCGCATGGCAGCATGTGTACATACACACTGATAATAATAATCTGTTTTTGAGACAGGGTCTTACTGTGTAGCTCCAGCCGGATTGGAACTCACGGAGATCTGCCTGCCTCTACCTCCCAAGTGCTGGGATTAAAAGTGTGTGCCACTCAACCTGCCAATAATAATAATTTTAAAATTTAGTTTGGAAGCTGGACCTGGTGCCTCATACTTGTAGTTGAAGGATTAATGACCCAAAGCCTCAGGTGAGCTGAGAAACTCCAGCAGAGGAGTTGACTGGATGATAAAATTTGCCCACAAGAAGGTGAACATACCAACTTCCTTCGGTATTTCCAACTTTGAGACAATTTAAGTGGAACAGATCTGCAGATGGAAACTTCCACCCAGAAGTTCCCTTTTCTGTCTATGAAACCCCCTGCACCACCACCACCACCACCGTGCAGTCTCCACTCCTGAGGAGAGACTGCTGGCCTTCACTGTTCTAATAAAAAGACAGTCTGTTTCTATTGAGGTTGGTCTTTCTTATTTTCAGGTCACCTTGACCAATCCTAATCTAACAGTAAAGCCAGCACTCGGGAGTCAGATGGATCCCTGTGAGTTAGAGGTCAGCCAGGGCTACACAGTGAAACTCGTATCTTCAAAAAAATGGTCAGCCAACCAACCAACCAACCAACCACTCACCCTGGCCTGGCAGGGTGTATAGGTCTATAATCCCAGCACTCTGGAGGTGGAGGTAGGGAGGATTGCCAGGAGTTCAATTCATCTGGGATACATGGCAAAGTCCGGCCTCAAAAAAAAAAAAAAAAAGTTTGACTTTCCAGCCTTTGAAGTGTTAAAACAGCACACCTAATATCACAAAAGTTAATGCTCATAACTACAATAAAAGACAATAGAAATACGTATGAATA
>CABHPR010113471.1:0-13457 GCA_902168415.1 Peromyscus melanophrys | reverse complement strand
AGAGAGAGAGAGAGAGAGAGAGTCCCTTAGAAGAAAAATACAATTACTTAAAAATATATTTTAGATTTTATTTTATTATTTTGAGTGCATGAGTATATAGCCTGATTGTATATTTGAATACCACATACATGCCTGACACATGCTGATATCAGAAGAGAATATTGAAGCTTCTGGGAGTGGAGTTTCAGGTAGATTTGGACCACTATGTGATTGTAGGGAAATTGAGCCCAGATCCTCGGCTAGATTAATATGTGCTCTTATCTACTGAGACAACTCTCTAGCCCCAGTGAAACTTCTTTAATTCTGCCTTTCCCATTCTGTCTTATTCTGTTCTTTTCAGTTATAAAAAGCAAATGTAAAATAATATTTTCCCTTGAGTCTAGTAATTGATTCAAGATTCATTAGTGGATCATGGCTCCAACTCTGCAAATCTCTATTGTTATTTAATCTGATAGTTAAAAAGGAATTTGAGTTCTGAAGATGTGTTTGTATACTTTTTAAAAATTTGCATCCCATCATCAACTTCTCTCATTATCATTTAGTACTATTTGATGAGCTGTTCATAAAATAGGGATTTCAATCTTCACTTATGCAGCCCAATTTTAACCTTAATAGATAATCTCATAGTGATTCCTGTTCAATTCTTCTTTATTGGTTTGGTCCATCATCGCAGCATATCAAGATATTTGAACTATTCTTCTGTCATGAAATATAGCAGATAATCCTCCTACATCTGTGTTGTCCACAAATGTATCTCATTCTAAGTCAATGATAGAATTCCTACAAACTCCTGGAATTCCTTACTAAAGTAATTCAGTCACTGGTATTTTTTCATGAGTCAACATTTTAGTGTTAAATTTGCTTAGCAAACAGAGTTTCCTGTTTTATCCTGTGACTAATTTGTGTTTTGCTATTTAAAAGATCTTAATGGGCACTCTAATAAGTCACTGGGTTCTTGATTTATATTTCTCTGACATATTAACCTACTCAAAACAAATGGGCACTCATGTTTTTGTTTATCCCAACTCCATCACGCCGGAACTAATAATAGCCTTCAGTTTATAAGTTCAGTGTCAGAGGAAAAGAAAACGATATCATGGGATATTGTGAGTCATTCTTGGATGTGAGGGATGATCTAGAATTAGCTGTGGTGCATATTCTGCTTGGGTCAACAAAGTTCTTAGTAGACAGAAGATCATTTAATTGATCCTCTTGAATTTACCAGTGATGCTCAACTGATAAGGCTCTGTAGTTGTGGTTGTTAGTAAGTACAATATTGATGAGACTGAGAATCTGTCTTTGTGTTTCCAGAGAGGTTTCACTAATGTTTACAACACAACAGGTATGAATATCTGAGGAAACATACTATCAACATTTCTGGGGCCACTGTGGCTAGAGACAAAACCCTAGGTGATGCAGATCCCAGGTAAGCTCTCCGCTACTGAAATACAATCCAGATTGGTTTAAAATTCGTTTTTGCTTCTGTTGCTCTTCATACTCTTCTATGCTAAGATCCAGAGTAATTTATATGTGAATGTGTTTTTTAATCATTTGCTGAAATTACCCAACAGGCTGGAAGCAACACAGTACAATTAATGGCTACCATAAGTGTTGGAAATAACATGGGAATATTACTTGATAATACTTGTTTGAAGTACTGTTTGCTTTTCTGAGTGCTTTGTGGACAGTAGGGGTCAGTGAAACAACTCTCCCCATATAAAACTCTGTTAAATATTTCTATAAAGTGTCTCTTATTCCTTTACCATGTGAGGCTTGCTGAGCTCCTCACTGCATGTAGACCTTTGTCATATAAAGACATAGGAAAAAGCATTAGATAGCATTCACACAGGCAAAGATATATACAGAAGACACAGTACAGATAGGCCAGAAACAAACTATAGATAGACAAAGGACATTGGGAGAATAGAGAATTCAAATTTGGACTCATTTTTGATCAAATTAATCCAAAGAGAAATGTATGGTTTTATTCTTTAATGGACTCCAATATATTGTGCCTCTGAAATCATTTTCAATACATTAACTGGCATAGACCTTATATCTATAAATCAATATTTCTGTTATTCATGTTATATTTATATATTTAGCTCTCAACTACAAGAAAGTAATGCAGAAGTTATTGTACTTATTATAACCATTGTATAAACATAATTTCTGTCCTGGTGTTTGTAGTATTATGAATAGAGAGACTGTTTTAAAAGACATCAGAGATTTCTCAATTAAGTGAAATTTCAGAAACACTTAATACCCCTTTTGGAGTTTTATAATTTCTCTAGGTGATGACAAAAATCTATCTTTTGACAATTTATTTGGGCAATTTAGGTAAGCTGACACTGACAGAGATAATTTCATAACTGCATCATCATCATTGAACTAAGATTTATAAACAGAATTTCCCCACAAATTTCTCTACTTCAAAATAAATTTGTAATGGGAAACAGACTTGTAGTTATTGTTCTATTTATTTTTAACCAGTTCAGTTACCACTCAGACCCAGAACCAGGGCTATGAGATGGCCCACCCGACATTCACCTCATCTATGAACTGCTGGAGCATGTGAAGGGGCTCAAACCTGTACATCCAAAGCGCTGTGATCTCCACAACACAGAGCAACACCAGGATATCCAAGGGGAACCCCAGTGAGGACCCAGTATCAATACTGTAGCAGAAACTAGAGGCCTCAAATCAGACCAAGGACTCATTGCAATGAACACTTGCAAGTAAAGATGTATGGACAAAAGGGTATACTGTGAGACTCAGTGTGTCACAGTACAGCTTCCACCATGAGAGTTTTTTTCTTTTAAATTTTAGTTAATTTTACTTTAGGGGGGATATTGCAAGGGCAGAAGGACAGATGGAAGGGACAGGGTGATGAATGGGACAGAGACGCATGATGTGAAATCCACAAAAAATCAATGAAAAGTTTTTTTCAAAGGTTATATAATTATTTGAATTTAAAAGCTAAATCAAAAATCTGAACTATTACCTATCAAAGATGCTAATGGGCAAGCATGCTTAAAGTTTAACCTTACTGGGTCGTTTTTAAGTAATTTTTTTAGAAATATTTGGGCAAGTCTTTAAAATTAATTTAAAAAATTAAATGTAATAATGCATGTTTAGTTTAAAGCCAATGTATTCAGAGAAATGAAGTTTATGAAGACAGTTGAAAGCCTTCATCACATCTACATGGTCCAGTTGGTTATTCATCTTTCACTTCATCTTAAAGCTAAATTGACTACATTGTAAAGCAGAGTTTTATAGATTATCAAAAATACTTCATATTATATGCTACAGCCAAAAAATAGCCTTTAAGGTCATTTTTCTGTTTTATACTAATAGGTTAGCAATTTCTCATACCTTTTAGCTAATTGGGTCAGAAATATATCATCAGTCCATTTCACTCTAAGATAGAAGGTCAGCGCACATTCAGTAGCAATATGCTTTTTTTTTTCAATTTTTAAAACTGGCATGGATTTTATAGCTAATGATTTTTCCCAAAGTCAGCATACTACAGGCTCAGACATGATGGTATTAGCATTATTGTATTAATTGTTATGAGTGGATTCCTTTCCCTTTGAGTTCTTATGCATATAGACATAACAAATGGCAAGCAAACATTTACACTCATTGATTTACAGTTCAAATTTAAATTCATCAATTACGGTTTTAGTTATTTTGACTTATTGATAAAACAAGTTTATTTCTGTAATTTGCATGAGAAATAAATAAGCTTCACATGCATAAGGTGGCAGTTCCTACCTGAGAAGGTGAAGGTTTGTGATTGACAGGGTGATGAAAACTACGTGGCCCAACAACCAGATTAAGATAAACAAAACAAAAATAACTTTTCAGTTACTAAACAAGATAGCTTACTTCCAAGAATGTGTAAGTAACTAAGAAAAACCTTCAATCCTGCAGTCCTTCCTAATTTAAGAATTCTTCCTGCTTCCAATAATGGAAGCAGAAAGAAATCGTTTCTACAGGGAAAAAAAATGCAAGCACACAAATCAGTACTGCAGATTTCATGAAAACATGTGCACTTTAAAAGATGGTGTGAACTCACCGAGGGGATTTCCCGTTAGATAAAAGTTAAAATTATGAAGGTAAAATGGATCAGCTAACTTTAATGTGTTATAATTAGACTTCATGAATTAAGTTAAATAAGACAAAATTGTCAAGGAAGAAAACAACAAAAACTTAATAAATGTACCCAAATCAAAGCAGCAAAACCAGATGTCTTCCTTGGTGTTTCTAATGCTACAATGAAACACCATAACCAAAGAGCAACTTGGGGAGAAAAGGGTTTATTGGGCTTATCTTTCCACATTGCTGTTTATTGCTAAAGGAAGTTAGGACAGGAACTCAAACAGGGCAGGAACCTAGAGGCAGGAATTGAGGCAGAGGCCATGGAGGGATGCTGTTTATTGGCCTGCTTCCCCTGGTTTGCTCAGCCTGCTTTCTTTATTATTATTATTATTATTATTATTATTATTATTATTATTATTAAGAAATTTTCTATTCATCTTACATACCAAACACAGATCATCCTTCCTCCCTCTCCCTGCCCCCAGCCCTTCCCCCCAACCCCCCCCCCATTCCTCTGCATAGGCAAGACAGTTGTTTAGCTTGAACTGCTTGGGGGGGGGGGGTCAGGCAGGGGGATCGGGATC
Organism: Peromyscus melanophrys; assembly: GCA_902168415.1. Lineage (NCBI taxonomy): Eukaryota > Metazoa > Chordata > Mammalia > Rodentia > Cricetidae > Peromyscus > Peromyscus melanophrys. Next base: position 8,769 of record CABHPR010113471.1, on the reverse strand, counting down.
CATCCTTGGTGTATGAGCAGGCTTTTTGGAGCCAGTGCGTAAGGCATGACACCTTGTGCAGCCTTGGTGCATGGGGGAGGGACTTGGATCTGCCTCAACTGAATGTGCCAGGCTGTGCCAGGCTCTGCTGACTCCCCATGGGAGACCTTGACTCAGTCTGCTTTCTTACAGAAGCCAGAACCACCAGCCCGGGGATGGCCACACCCACAGTGGGCTGTGTACTCCCTCATTGATCACTAATTGAGAAAATGCCTTACAGTTGTGTGGTAGTTTGAATTTAATTGGCCCCCATAATCCCAAAGTGAGTGGCACTATTAGGAGATGAGGCTTTGTTGAAGTAGGTCTGACCTTGATGGAAGTGTGTCACTGTGGGGAAGGACTTTGAGATTACATTGCTAAGCAATATAAATATATAAAAAGTTCTTATAATGATATATAACAATTTGAACATGCATGAAAATACAAAACATTACATGGAGAATGATGATTTCTGTAATCAAAATCATTATGAGAAATGAAATCAAGGCACATGTATGCTATTGAATATGAGGGCCTTAGAAAGAGATTTTCTTGTGACATATGCCTTCCCACCTGCAAATACAGTCCCAGCTCACTCCAAAGCCACCATTCTGACCACTCAGCCACTCACATACTTAGCCCGTTTTTCCTCTTAAATATCCACCTTCCTCATTCATAGAAAGGTTGTAACTTAAAGCTCAAAACTCTTGTATACAAAGAGACCTATTAACAATGGATGCCATCATAATAATCATCTGTTCCTCCTCCACGAATCAAGAAATAAACATAAAGGTGTCCCAGGAGGGCATTTGGCATGTGCCAATTTGTACAGATTGTTGTCATACCTTTTGATTACAACTAGAGCTTCCTCACTTCCTAACTCTGTGCTTTGGGGTAAAAGTGTACAACTTTTCCTAGCAGTTAAAGATTAAAGTCTACCCTCTGATCACCTTATTTATGCTTCATATTTATTCAATAAATAATATTCTATGCCTGTGGACTATATGAAAAAATGTTAAACAGATCCACATAGTCAAGGTAGAATAATAAAAAACAATAACAAAGTACTGGTGGTTTTAACTGCTGTCTTATTTTCTGGTTATTAAGTATAGTCTTCTACATACTTTCTGATAGCTCAATGGAAATAGTTATTTGAAAAAGTCAAAGTTAAAGAAACATGGATCCCAGCCGGGCGGTGGTGGCGCACGCCTTTAATCCCAGCACTTGGGAGGCAGAGACAGGCGGATCGCTGTGAGTTCGAGGCCAGCCTGGGCTACCAAGTGAGTTCCAGGAAAGGCGCCAAAGCTACACAGAGAAACCCTGTCTCGAAAAACCAAAAAAAAAAAAAGAAAGAAAGAAACATGGATCCCAAGAAACTAAAATTTTACAGAAGTTAATATGTAGTGGGTAGCCATTCCAGCTTTGGTCTGGAAGTTCCAACTCCCATTGAGGCTTCGGTAACTATCATGCCTACAAGACTGGGCCAAGTGAGGGCCCTGAAGGCCCGAGATCTGGATGCACTGCTCTCTTAGTTCACAGACCCTGGACACTGGAGGTAGACCAAGCAGAGTTCTCCAGAGAGCACTGCCAGACTGCGCTATGTCTTTTCCAGACCCTGTGACCTACCTATCCCTTCATTTGTAAGTTACGCCACTAAATAAACCTCCCTTTTAACTATGTGGAGTGGCCTTAATAATTTCACCTATAGGAATACATGTTAGAATACTCAGTATTTGCCTTCCAAGAGATCGGTTCCCTCACACATGTCAGTTATACTATCTATCCATCCTCTCAAAGCACTTACCAATGAGTATTATTTCAACATAGCAGTGGCAGTGCCAGAGAATTAACAGAGGAGTCAAGGGAAGCCACAGGACGTGAGAGCTGCAGTGATCTATAGCATTATTGAGCTCCAGAACCTAGAAATGATATCCTTCTCTAGCTTTATTCTGGGTATCTTCTCTTTTCTGGCAAATGGGAGCAGAAACTCCCTTGGACTACAGAACCCATGAACAGGGACCAAGCATATAATTGCTGAGTTATATTCCTGAGAACTGTGAGAGTTTGGGAGCAACTGTCATGCAGAATAGGGCCAGGCACACAGGCTGATGGTCAGGGACTTGGTTCTCTGAGGGGTCCATACTATCCACCACCAGTGTCCTTGGTCTACCTCTGGGTGCAAGAAGTCCCTTCTAAACATTAGAACAACAATCAGAGAAACATCACGATTGGGGAATCCACAGGGCACATAATCTGTGCACAGAAATGTTGAGTTTTTATAGGTGAGGAAAGAGTTCAAAGATGTCCTTTCAGTTTCATGAAGAGTAGAAAAGATCTTGAGGGTAGTCTTCTCTTTCACCAGGCAAGTCCGCAATACATTCTGTGTATGTGTGGTGCACAGCATTCATGGATTACAATGGAGAACATTCACAGATCACAGACAGGTCTGCAGTGCATTCTGTGTATATGTGGTGTACAGCATTCATGGATTATAAAGGAGGGCATTCACAGAACTGAAGCAGAAATAGATAATATGACATTTCAAAATTATTTATCATATTATTATTTAAATATATTATCCATTATTTATTGATAGAACCCATATTATTATTTATCATCTCTGGTCACACAAATAATTGAGAACTGTGTATAAGCTTTTGTATAATTTTGTTTTCATACATAGCTATAAAATCAGGTAGGGACTGGACACATAGTGAAGTAATTTCTTTAAATATCTAAATATTTAAATTGTTTTTTGAGGAAAAATCTTCACACTTTCCAATATATAACCTGTGGGCTCTTCTCCCACAGGTTAACTTTTCAAGAATGGACATGAGCAGAAGGAGCCAACATCTACTGCATGAGCCACAAGTTTAAACTCTCTTGTGGAGAAGCTTATCCCCCACCCCAAATAAAAAGGTGAAGGCATCCTCCATACTTCTCTTACTGTGAATAGAACAGTAATAATGCTTGTGGACAGGAGTTGCCATGGTCTCTTGTCCTAGCCAATAAAGACTGTGACCCAACAAGCTCCGTTTCTTCCCTTGTTATTAATATCCATATATGGAATGTGTCTAAAATTTATCCTCTGGTCTTATTGCTAAATGCAAAAGAAACAAAAAACAAAAAACAAACCAAGCAAACAAAATAAAACAAAACAAATAAACAAACAAACAAACAAAAACAAAAACAGGTGCACAGTCATGCCTCCAGGGACAAAAGACTGGTTTGCATTTTACATTTTAAAATAAAATACCCTTAAAACATGAGAAAGAAATTTCTTTGTTTTTCTTTATTAAGAATTTTTTATTTATTTTGCATACCAACCACAGATCCCCCTCTCTTCCCTCCCCCTCATGTTTGCCCCCTCAACCCACCTCACATTCCCTCCTCCAAAAAGTTAAGGTCTCTTACGGGGAGACAGCAAAGCCAGGTAACCAGTCCAGACCTCTACAGGATGGTAACAAAAGCCTAGGCTGTTCTCCGTGGAGGTGAGGCTGAATTTCCTAGAATTAGTGCTGACACATTTCCCTCAACTTCTTTTGTCTCCCATTCTAAATCTTGTCTCAGAATTCATGTGCACTTTGTATTCGTTTAATCACCAGGTTAAACTTTCTTCTATCTAGTATCAGCAGTTCTCTTGCTACCAACCAATTGGAGCATCTCACATGAACAGTGAACTCCTGGCCTCTTTACCAATGGGCTACACAATGGAATTCATCTTTTGTGCAAAATCCTGCTGCCCTCTCCTTGACTTCTGTATACATTTGGGCATCAGACTTTGAGAACTGTTATAGAAATAACCTTAAACACCAAGATAATAATGCTTTAAATATTTATCACATCTATTTTAATAGTAGACAAATGAATAGTCTCCTCTGGTGCTCTGATTTTTGAAATGTTGCTTAAAATTACAAGCTTTGCCATGCTCAACGTAATCCTTAACAAAGTTGAACTATAACAGATGACAAGCACGCAGTTATAACCAAAACAGGAGTTACTTGTCATCTTCTTAGCTCACTGTAAACTCAATAGTGGGATAAATATTAATGTGCTTTAATTTTATGTGTTTCTGTCAAGTGCTAGGCATAAAAGCCTTCCCACTCAAATGCTAATACAACCTGGGAACTTCCTTTTAGAGAGAATCGCTGTGCCTTTCCATTTACTCCCCAGCTAATACTACTTTTATCAAGTTACTTTTTTAAACTCCCCTTTGAAAGAAAAGAGGATTCATTCACATGGGCATTGTCTCTGTGCATTCCTGTGTGTTTCCAGCAAGGAGCAGGATGGAGTTTTGATAATCCTAACTCCTGGGCATCCGGAGAAAACTGTTTGTTCCAAATCCATACAAATGCTGAATCACAACATCTAAGGAGGGTGATGGTGATTTTGCTATGGAGATTCAGTGAGCAGTAATCTTAACATTGACTGAGGATTAAGTAAGTGGTGAGAAAATGGAGATCCCCTCAAACCCAGCAGTCCTTATAACTGCTAATTTACTGCATGATTCTAATTAAATGAAGCTGGCTTCATAATGGCAAAGTATGGTGCCTGTGTGGGGAAGCTGTTAACATAATTACATCTCTAGCACAGGGAGCAAAGCAGATTACAATTACTGGAGAGCCATGGGATACAGATACCATGAGTGTTACAACATTAGCAAGGAGATTTACAAGCTAAATATCCCTACAACAATGGGCCTTTTGTATTTAAGTTTCTATTCATTAGGTGGCATCTAATAGAGATATTTAAATATTAAGTATCCTACTCTTGGTAATCAATTTTCATATTCAGAGGAGAGCCAGCTAGGAAGAATGTGTATGTGTGGTATGTCTGTGTTGGGTTAAGTATCTTTCTATATTTCGGTGAGCAATTTCCTGCCTTGTCAAAATATTACCTCCTTTGAAAGAGATATAATGTGACAGTTACATATCAACCTACAACTAAAACCGGCCTGTAAGAATAAAAGAAAGCTAATGTATAGTACTGGATCCCACTTCTGACATACTTTTGGCTGTTTATATTCCACCATGGTAACACACTATTAAATATCAGACTAAAAAAAGGACAAAATCTAAAAGATATAGGTATTTCCAAAGCAAATTCCAGGCCAGTGTGGGCAAAATAAAAACATGTAGTCCAGCTTAGGCCATGGTAGCATGATGCTGCCTCAAAAATAAATAAATAAATAGCTAAATAAATAAGAAATTAGGTCATCTGACTTGTTTAGATGGGCACAAAGAGCTAGCCCTCACTGAAGTGTTATTTGCGGTTGCTATGCTCTAGGAGACGGAGAGGCCAATTTTCTTCATAGTTACTACTAGATTGACCATGCTCCAGAATACATAGGCAGCACAAATCAGATTTGGTGAGTTTCACAGAAAGACAGGAGGATCTTAAGTTTCGTGCGTAGGTAAGGATGTGGTGGGTGTGGGAAAAATTGGATGAGGGGTTAATCCCATCCAAATACATTGTATGAAATTCTAAAAGATCTAATAAAAAGTTATAACACTGCCAAAGACAGTAATAGACATTAGAGAAACTTAAGTGAACCAGGCGTTTGCTTTACTTTACTATTTACTATTAATATGTAGAATTAATTGTTGAAAAAATAGTTCTTATTTAATTCAAAATATTTATTAAAATTGTATCTTATTTCCAACGCTAAATTAGGAGAACACATTAGAGTTCAAGTGAGAAATTGTCATGATAGATTGGGATGCTTTCAAAAGGTGAGCTATGTTTTCTTGATACATGAGGAGAGGACCTTCAGTGTTACATGTGTGGCACCATGTAAACTGGTTAATTCCCATGTGTATACTGCAAACTGCACTGGACAAAAGGCATGTATATGCTTAGGAGTGTAAATGCCCAATTCGTAAGTATGATTTCTATAAAAATTCTTAAGCAATTTAGAAATAACTAAAATGTTGACCTGATGTTTTAATCTATCAATCAACCTCAAATGTGTATACACATGATCAATTCTTTAGAATTTAGAAAGCATGTATGTTACATTTGAAAAATGCAGAGTCCCAACATAAATGAATTAATGGCTCTTAATTACAAAGATCTGTAGGATTTAATTTTTCAAACATTGTTTTTACATCACTTATGCATTCCATTTTCTAAGTACTGAAACTACTGTTTTCATGAGGTAGCATATATTCCTTAAAATTTGCTTTGCTTTTCATAGTATATAAGAATCACTGCTAAACAGATCCAAATTTGTGTTACCAAAGGGTATCTGTGGCACTTTACCCTTTTTCCCCCTGAATTACTAGTCTGAAAATTACTGGAAAAATATTTAACTCATTTGACTAGGACAAAAACTAATTATTTTAATGTGATTGAATGAAATTAAATTTAGTGTTTCCTTATCAGCTTTCTGTGGGTGTATAGTATTTTGTAGAAAAAGATATTTACCCAATTTTCTAGACCTGTGCAGTATAAAATACTTTAAACGAATCTCTATTGGAGCATTTTAAAGTGTCCCTTTAATGGCTAAAACAGAAATTCATATTATACCAACTAGTGTGTTCAAAGCCACATAGTAAAGAGACAGGTGTATATATTAATGCAAAATATGGTCCGTATTCTTAGGGGATTTGATTATCAGCTGGAAAATTGAGACTTAGCAAAACTCAATGAGTCTGCCAAGTTTCAAATTTATCTTTTAAGAAAAAACAAAACAAACAAACAAACAAACAAAAAACAGGCTGCCAGACTTCAGATGTTGTCAGTGAGTCCTTAAAGACCAACTAAAAGCTAGGCTTGGACTCACTGGAGAAAAGGTGTGATTCAGATAAAAAACTATACATTCCATAGCCTACCATAGTCACTCAGAGACTTAAATAGAAGCAATGCTTTGAGTTAGCAAAATCAGTGCAAGGTCCTGAGGGCGAAAGCCGCTCAGCTTGAGCTCATGTGGATGAAAGGTGGCACCAGGCTCAGTGGAGAGCGCAACCTCTTGGGAATTAGAAAAGTTGGATTTTGTGTTAGGCGTTTTTAATTTTCAGACTTTTAAATAAAACTGATCATCACTTTAAAAAAACACATTGGAGCCCTAGAGTGGAGCAAGGGAAGTGGGAAAAGATGTAATTATATTATAATCTCAACAAAATAAAAATAAAACAAAGCCCTGCCAAGGACAAAACTTTGGAGTAGTAGTTCACCACTTCCAATCTGCATTGTTGCTGGTATGAAATGTCACATTAGAATGCATAACTACTCTGAGAACACTACAGAGACTAAAGGCAGTAACAGTACTCTAAGCACAGCAGGGGTGCACCAGAGAGGAACACAAACTGCCTCTCTTAGGAAACCAGCTGCTGTGATGTGAATAAGAAACCATCTTCCATTAAATTATAAGAATGGTGATTAAAACATAGTCTTTCGTTTCCCAATGATTTCTGTAGTAAACAAAATTCATAAAGAGAGGTATTGAGTGAAAATCATCACCTTATAGAAAACAATAAGATATTTTTCCAGCAGAAACAATTTACATATAAACTTCTAGAAGAGTTTTGCAGAAAAAATCTATGTCACTTAATGTAAATGTGTGTATGACTTATACAAAATTTCTAATATTATTATGTGTCTTTCATTTAGTTTTTTTTCCTTTTATTCTACCTGAAGCCTCTTGGTCAATATTTAGTTGAAAAGAGAACTTTAGCAATCATATGTAAATAAAGCCTTTCTGGAGGGCTGCTTGACCTCTGCTCCTACTCATGTGTCATAGTGATGAATAGGGACATCCATCTGCCTTTATCACTTCCGTGAGAAATTCCCATTGACCTACAAATTTGGTTTGCAGACAGACTAATATATATTTTTTAATCCCCAAACTGAAAACTTATATTTATTGGATAATAATGATAACTTACAAATCTTAAAATTATACATTTTCAGCTAGAAAGTAGTTGCCAAAAAAGAAAAAGAGGTGAACTTCCTAAAGAGTAACCAAACTGTTGCTTTAGAATAATTAAGGTTTCTATTCCTACATATTTGGTTTTGTTCAACATCTATTGTTCATTATAGTTATTACATCAGACTGTTTATATAGGTATGACTCAAAATAGAGGCATAGAGGTCATTTGATCCTAGAAGAATCCTTCTAATAAAAGTGACTTTTATTAAATTTATTTAAAGGTCAGATTCATTTTTATTGCAGCATATTCTTTTGATATTTGCCAGATTTCCCTTATGAATCCAATATTGTCACATTCGTATTAAGAGTTTAACTGTTAAAAAATGGTTGGTACAAAAACAAAGATCGTATCTCCAAGGTAAAAAGAAATGGTTGATTCTTAAGCAAAAAATGTGAGTGACCATAGACCAGGAAAAGTTGATCTCCCCCTGGCAAAAAAATAAAATAAAATAAAATAAAATTCCAATAACAATTTCACAAACATGTTTTTACTAACAGAAATAGAAAGCTCTGTTGTAGGCTTCATTTTATTTTTCTGACAATATTTTAGCTTTGAGGTTGATGGGAGCTACAGATAGATCTCTTGGTACGTTCAAAATAATTTTCCTACTAGTCATAAGGGGATTAGATACATACAGTGGTTGACAGTAAATGACTGTTAGGTGGGTGAGATGTAACCCAAATTTATTTGTCTCTGGACTTGCCACAGTTTGATGTCTGTACATCAATAACTTTCTAATCTGTCAGTAGCCTTTGTAGTCACAGGTTTCTGGGAATTAGTCCACAATATCCTCTTTCTTCTCCCTCCCTCCCTCCCTCCC
>CABHPR010113470.1:0-29605 GCA_902168415.1 Peromyscus melanophrys | reverse complement strand
AGAGAGAGAGAGAGAGAGAGAGAGAGAGAGAGAGAGAGAGAGAGAGAAGAAAGAATATGAAATTGGGTGAGAAGGGAGATGGGAAGGAAAAAATATGATCAAAATATATTGTATGAAAAAATTTATAAAACCATTTAAAATGTGTCATATCTTATGAGATAACCATTCACTGAAAACCAGGAAGACCTCCAACCTGGCCAGCCATTCACCTCTGTAATGGATCCTGAATTTCGGAATTGGAGTGTAGTCATCTCCTGGACCCTCAGTACATTCCCCACCCTACTGGAAGACATTGCCCACTCATTTTTCTCTCTGGTGGACAGTGAACTCCTGTGGACTCTGCAGCTTTCTCTAAATCTGAGGGTATATGAGAAACACCAGACCATTACTTTTTCTCCCCCTGTGTTTCTGTCCCATGCAAACAGATCACATTCACCAGGGCTGGGCAGGTCCCTGTATAACAGGGAAGTGGTAATAGACAGGGGTGGGAGGTTTGATCTTCCCATATCTGCCAAATGGAGGTATTGGCGATTTCTAGAAACATCCTTCACCACCTATGGCAGAGTCATCCCTCGACCAGCAACCTCAGTGGGGACGTGTTGAGCACAGCTTCTCAGAAACTGGAGTGCATCCCAGATATCTTTGCTCTCACAAAGTGGGCTTTGATGCTGAGAACCACTGGCTATTTTATTTGAATCGGCAGTTAAAGGAGCATAGTGAAGGTTGCATGGAGCTCTTAACTAAAGCTGCTCTAGACAAATCTAAAGAAGGCAGCAACCACAAGAGAACCAGGCACCCCAGGGTCTCAGGGTCTGTGACGTCCACCCCCAGAGGGATCTCAATCTGTTTTAGCCTGTGAGGGGTGGATTTGCATGTTGATTAGAGTAAATTAAAATGGCTGCTGTCCTCATGCTCACTACAAGCAGACATTAGATCCAGAGGGAATGACCCCAGCTAAGAAGAAATGGGACTGGCTAGGAAGGAGAAAATAAAGGTGAACTAAGGGAATATTATACAGTAGCTAATAACAGCCCCCATATTCAAGAGGACCAAGCAACAGCTTTCCCGAAGCCATTACTCGGAGTAGCTTGGCTTGATGGCACTGTCCCCAGCATGCTGAGGAATTTCCTAAACATGAGCCCCAGACCGCTCTCACATTTTCCTGTTCTCTTAAGTTTGGAAGCTGTAGTGGTTAGTATCGCTTGCCAGCTTGACGGACCCTCGAATCACCTATGAGACACTGTTCTGGGCACAGCGGTGAGGGATTATCTACATCAGTCTTTGTGAATGCTTGTGAAGAACCATCTTGATTAGGTTCAATAAAGTGGGAAATCCCACCCTAAATGTGGACAGCACCATCCCATGGGCCGGGGTCCTGGACTGAATAAAAAGGAGAAAGTGAGCTGAACACCAGCGTTCATCTCTCCCTGCTTCCTAACTTTGGATGCTACATGACCAGCCACCTCCCGCTCCTGCTGCCACGCCCCCCACCAAGATGGGCCACACTCTCAAAGTGTGAGCCAAAATGAACCCTTCCTTCCTTCAGTTACTTTTCCCAGGATATTTTATCACAGGAAAAGTATCTAAGACAGAAGCGGATGAGACCACATCCAAAGCTCACCGCCTCCTTTTCTCTCCCTCTTGGGCCCTAACCCATCCTAAAGAGGCACCACATACCCACACTCACAAAAGCCCTTACCTGTGGGAAAGCCTGTAAGTGTGAGGAACTTCATCACCAAATAGCAATTATTTTTTGGTCACTCACCTCCCGGCAGGGACCAAATTGTTTTTGTAATTTCTCATTAGGCAGGAGCTGATTAAAAATACAATTAGTAATCATTTTAATTACAGGCAGCTCTCCCAGAAAGGACTTAAAACACAGGGACAAAGGAGGTGCCCAGATTAAGAGAGACCAGGAAAGCTTAAACTAACTCAGCAAAGACTCAAAAGTTAATACACAAATAGAGGGTGGCCGACATTTAAAGAGAAAGTGGGCATTTCTGCACATCCAAGAGGCTGATGTTTCCTTTAAAGTGTTATGCTGGGTGCTGGAGAGATGGCTCAGAGGTTAAGAGCATGAACTGCTCTTGCAAAAGACATGGGTTCCCAGCACCGATGTCAGGGGTTCACAAATGCCTGTAACTACAAATTCAAAGGATCTGATATCCTCTTCCGGTCTCTCCAGCTATCTGCACGCATGTGTGTGCACAACACACACACACACACACACACACACACACACACACACACAATCTTCAAAAATGATTAAAATTCAATGCTGACTTTAAAATCAACAAATCATTACATTCTTGTACAAAATAGAGTAATTCATGTATGAAAGTTAAGATGTGTGTGGTAAGCCATATTCGGAGTGAAAAAGTACATTTCGACTCAGAGATGAATTTTCTAAGCCTAATAGCAGAATGGCCTTGCTATCAACCTAGGATTCCACTCATCTAAACTTTGTGCAATAAATATGATTCGAGAATTGTGCAAAAAAAAATATAATAAGCTATGGAATCTGACATTTGCATATAAATAGAAAAGAACTCCGAGCCTGTCTACAAAGAGAAAAACGATTTCGGCATTCTTACATAATTTTTAGTACCATTCACTTTTATAAATGTCCTTGTCATGTTGTTCTAAAAACCAGGGCTTAATTCAGCGGCTTCTTTTAAAATAAAAATGGAGGAAATTATTTCCAAGAAATATTTATAAGATGCAGTTGAACGAGGTGCGATTCTTTTTGTCCTCCAATCCAGACAATTAAAGAGAAGAATCAGTAATGATTATCTCCCATCTCCTGACTTCAGGGACTTCAGCTAAAGTCTATGAATGTTCACACAGAACACTGTACACATTCAGGTATCAAACACGGTGCGGGAGTCGGGTGGGGATGGGGAAGAGGGCAGGGGGCAGGAGGGGGGCAGGGGGCGGGAGGGGGGCAGGGAGGGGGTGGGCGGTGCTAGTTAGTTTTTGTTAACTTGACATAAACTAGAGTTACCTGAGAAGAGAGAATCTCAGCTGAGGAATTGCCTCCATCAGATTGGTCTGTAGGCATGTCTGTGAGGCATTTCCTTGATTAATGACTGATGTGGGGAGACCCCGGCCCACGAGGGGCCATGCCACCCTTGGGCAGGTTGCCCTGTGTTGTGTAAGAAGATAAGCTGGGTCTGAAGAGCTGGCTCAGTGGTTAAGAGCACTTGCTGCTCTTGCACAGGGCCCAGGTTCAGTTCCCAGCACCCACGTGGTGGCTCCCAATCATCTGTAATTCCAGTTCCAGGAACCCAGTCCATTTTCTGGCCTCTGCAGGCACAGGACATGCATGTAATATACTCATAAGCATGCAGGCAAAACATCCATGCATGTAAAAAATAAATAAAACTTTAAAAAAAGAAAAAGAAAAAGAGTAGCCAAGAAAAACTACAGGGAACAAGTCAATAAGCAGTTTTCCTCCGTGGTCTCTGCTTCCGTTTCTGCCTCCAGGCTCCTGCCTGCAGCTCCTGCTTTGGCCCTGCTAGGTGATGGACCGAAACCAGTAAGCCAAATAGACCCCTTCCTCCGCAGCCTGTTTGGGTCAGTGGCAGACGGCATAATCAGAGCACCACCTGCTCCTCCCTTCCATAAAATAATTGCACCTGCTTTCTTAGCGTCTTTCACCGGGTCCGGCTCCGTGCCAGCATGCGCATGCAAATAACTTCAAATCCAGAAACTATCCCCTCATTTACAGCTGTCAACACAGCAGAAGCAAGGCAGGGTAAGAAGACAGAGGAAGGTGAAGGAGACCTGGAAAAGGAACAGAGTCCTTCACCCTCACCCACGTGCCCATGCCCTGACTCACCATCTCCTGCTGACCCCGTGTAGAGTTTTGACATAGCTACCTGGGGATTTCCTTACGCCAAAATGTACCCAGAAGGAATTCTTTCTTCCCGAAAACACCATCAACTAGACCATTAAGACAGCAGTGAACCATGCCCAGGGCAAAACCCATGTTTTAGAGAAACCTTGTTCTGTGGCCTGTGTATGATTAAATTACTTTGGCTTTTAACTTTTGATTTGTTTTTATCTTAATTGCATTTCTTCCTCATATATAAAATCAGTCAGAATCCTATCATTTCACTATTTTAAAAAATATCCCGACCCTTTTGATGAAGAAGTGAGTGGACCAGCATATTCTTTTCTCTTCTTAGTTATAAATCTCCTTTTTAAAATGACATAAGCTCCCAGAGCAGCTTAACGATCAATGCTAATGCCCAGACCTGGCTTTTCTTGAGCACACCCTTTCTCCAAATTAATAAATTTACTGAATTTTTTTTTACTAGTCCTGAAATTTTGTTCTGGGATTAAAGTCAAGAATCTCAGCTAGGGGCTGGAGAGATGGCTCAGAAGTTAAGAGCACCTACTGCTCTTCCAGAGAACCCAGGTTCAGTTCCCAGCAACCACATGGCAGTTCACAACCACCTTTGCCTACCTTCACTACCTCTGTGGTCACAGAACATGATGCTTTCTGGAGGGTCCTCTGGAGGTACTTCTCTAGAGACCAGTAGGACACCCTGAGCTTAGCTCCTCCCCACTACCCAGGGACCCCTGTCACTGAGACATTTGGTTTCTGAGCAGATATCTGATACCCAATTAAAACAGCCTCGGAGATTTAGTTGTCAAAGAAAGGTGCAGACAAATGGATTTCCTTTGGTCCCTGCCTTGACTGAATATAGTATTCTCCTATTAAGCCATGGATGTGTGTGTTGAGTTTTAATTTGGGATTTAATATGCATTCAGCTGTTTGTGTGTTAGAAATGGGTCTGGGGGCCCAGGAAAAGGACCACACAACCCAAGGTATTTTCTCCTCAAGGGAAAGAATTCTACTTCTGCAGAAGTGTACACAGTCATGGTAAATCAAGCCTCAGGAGACCTGCAAGGGGGGGGGGCGCGTTATTCCTAACAGGAAGGGCACTTGTCCTTACTCTGAGTGGCCAGAGATTGGCCCCACACTCTGAAGGAATACTAGCTCAAGAAATTGCCGCTGATGTGCAAACTTTGGAGAAGAAGATGCAACCTTGAGCACCTATTTTGACATAAATAAAAAGAATTTAAGTTTACATCTATGCCAAGTGGCTTAATTATGATTTTTTTTTTTTCGAGACAGGGTTTCTCTGTGTAGCTTTGTGCCTTTCCTGGAGCTCACTTGGTAGCCCAGGCTGGCCTCGAACTCACAGAGATCCGCCTGCCTCTGCCTCCCGAGTGCTGGGATTAAAGGTGTGCGCCACCAACGCCTGGCTTAATTATGATTTTTTAAATGGAGTTTTGTCTTATTTAACCCTTTGATAGAAAGACAGTTTTCTTCACATTTCCCACACTGTGGGAAACCTTCCAGCCACAGTACTCAATCCACCCGGATTTTAAGGAAACCTTTGTTCTAAGCTTTGTTGCAATGAGCCATTTGAAAGGTTTTGAGAGGAGAGAAGGCCGTTGCTAATTCCATCTTGGGACTCCCGGAGAATCAGGCGTGAGGAGATCATGACTCCGAGAGGAGAATGACTTGGCCTAATTGCTTCAGTTTGGGGGCAAAGCAACCAAGAGGTCTTGCAGTGAGTCTCGCTAAGCAAGCTGCTGGTAGTGATAAGCAAGCTGTTTAGTTAGTTCTCCGGCTAATCTCTCAGGAGCAGGCATTTTCTGGAACAAGACTCTAAATTACTTGTGCTTGGTCCAGGGATCACTTAACACGGTGAGGAAGAAATTAGGGTGATTTAGGTGCATTCTTTCCCTTTTCCATTTCATTCTCTAAACGAACTTTTTTCTCCTTTAAACTAACACAGAACTTCATTTTTTTAAATGAATGCATCATGCATAAGATGTAACACAGATCACATTCTTTTTATTTGTTTTTATGTTATCTACTCAGAGCTAGCTCCATCCAACCAGATAAATGGAAAATGGAATCTGATAATTTTTCAGGGAACTGTCATGTGAATTTCTAGACCCTTGGTACTCTTCCAATGTAGAGATGAGGAAATTCATTGGTCTTCATTGTGGCTTCCAGGGGCTTCCAGTGTAGCATTCACCCAGAGACACTGGCTCCAACCTGTGGGTAGCAGAGAGATGCTGCCTTAGCATGATGGGCTCCCACCTGCCTCTCCTTGTGCCTTCATCCCTCAGGATACTGTCCTTAGGTTGTTGACCTGACCAACCATCCCATCCTGCTCAAGACTCTACTGGTTTTGTCTTGGGTACCACAGAAAGTTGGTTTTGTAGCAGAAACCAATGGGTTCACATCCAGGTGAGGAGTTCTAAGCCAAAACAAACACTGCTCAGACATGGGAGAATGGAGAAAGATGGGTCACCTACAGCAGACAAAGAGAGCTCGGGAGCCATTTGCAAGGCAATGTCTTCCTTGAATGAAGAAAGCCTGGAGGTTTTATCTGGGGAGCCTGTACCTATTTGTATGAAAAAGCAGTACAGGGGCTGAGCATATTCCTGAACACGGTTGGTGTGATGTCACGGAACATATGTTGAAAAAGTTATCACGACAGACAAGAACACTTCCCAGCACACCCAGGTTACAGCAGAAGGATGGCAGACAAGAATACATACCTCTGGGCAGCTTTGGTTTCTGTCATACAATTTTAGCTGATCAAAATGAAAGAATACACTGAAGCTGCGTTACTGTCAGACTTTCCCCCTAAAAGGTGCCGGACTCCTTTAGCAACGAATGGTTACCCTAATCCATCTTGTCTGTTGTTTTCCAAACTGGGTCACTTCCCTTGAAGATTCCTCCTGGTCCTTCCCTTTACACAAAACTCTAACAGCCATCATGGAAAAAAAAAATCAGGCTTTCGAAAGTTGAGTTTTCTTCTTTATTCCTCAAAGCAACATAAAATAGACTTATAAAGCACAATATATAGCACTTATAAAGTGACAGGAGCAGGTTATGTCTTTTCTTTTTCTGTTTTTAAAATATGTATTATTTATGTGTGCAAGGGTACATGTGCATGTGCTTGTGCGTGCGTGCATGCGTGCGTGCATATGTACTTTTGCATGTGAATACAGTGCCCAGGGAGGCCAGAAGAGGGCATCAGATCCCCTGAAGCTGGAGTAACAAGCTGTTGTGAGCTGTGCTAAAAACCAAACTCGATCACCTGCAACAGCATTAAGCACACTTGACTGCTAAACCATCTCTCCAGCCCCAAGGCTTATTTCTAGGGAGTAGATTCAGATCACATCTGCTCTCTCTCTCAGGATCAGTCTTCTGCCCATAAAATGAGGATGGCCATTTTCTCAGTTGAGACATTCTAGGGAACGGGGATATCTCTTTGTAAATGGTTCTCGACTCTGAGTAGATGTGAGGGTTTTCCTCCATGGCTGGACCACACTCTTAAGTAAATATGATATGAATTTGTACCATGTTTACCGGCATCAAGGAAGTGAGAACACTTCATGTTTTAGGGGAGGTAATATTTCTTCACTACAGAACTTGGCAAAAAAAAAAAAATCTGTATTTGTCTATGTCAGCTGAAGGCAGCACAAAAGAGTATGTGTCCTGAGGCATCTACTCATAAACACACTCAGAACTGCTTTCAGATGACTATTGTCAACTCAATCTTATATTTTTGGTTGTGAGCCTAGCCTTTAACGGCTGAGCCATCTCTCCAGCCCGTCGACTCAATCTATAATGTGACGCTTCTACATTAGTTTGACATATTTACAAGTGCCTGGAAAGATTTCTTAGATAACAAGCACTTTGTCATGCCAGAAGATATTGAGGTGGCCTAAATGCTATATGTAACCTTTTCTTTATTTCTGTTGTGAGTGGAAAAATACGGGAGCCATTTAAGAACTGCTGAGTGTGGGAATTGGAAGAGGTGAGGGCATCTTTGCTGGCTGTTTAATTCTAACTAAATAGTTTAAAGAGTTGGAACAAAATATACGATATGAAATAAAATCATCTGGATAATGTTCAAGACCATGTGTTATTTATAACCAGGGTAGGTGAATCAGAATATTAATAAGGCTGCCTTCATCCAGATTGGTTCAAAGGCAGGCTATTGTGAGCTCTGAGTCTTGAATCCAACACTCCCTAACCACACACCCTGGAGGATGGGGAAGCTGGGGTCCACTGTCTAGGTCGACCAGATCTACAATAACCCAGAAGGTGAAGGGACACACATCAGGTGTGTCTGTAAGAGCATTTCCAGACTGTATTGACATGTGGAGCAGTAACAGAGGGAGAAAGAACCATCCTGAGGGTGGTGGCACCATCCAACAGACCAGAGGCCAGGACGGGAAAATAGTGGGGTAAAGAAGTAGCCAGTGTAAGTGTACACGCCCCTCTTTGCCCCATCGGCCACCTACTGATGCTTTTGTGACCTCCAGGCATCTGGCTCTATTCAGTGCCCTCAACCTGCCAGTGTGGAATCAACACCAGTAACTCTCCAGGGAGCATCTGTCTCATCATTGCACCAGGCCTGCATCTTTGATCCACATTGGTCCCTCCTTGTTCTGAGGCTTTTGATTTCTTGCACTGAATGGGTTCTGGATTCTTGGCTATCCAGCATACTGGCATCCCCCCGTAGAGTGACACCCAATGAAAGCTGACCTAATAAACTCTTTTGTGTTGGTTTTATTCCTCTAGAGAACCCTGACAAACAATCTCCAGGGAAATAAGACACTTCTGGCTAAATGACCTTTTCAAGGACTCGGTGCTAGTAAATGGCAGGTCAGCCCAGCTTTTGTCTGATTCACCTCTTGCTGATGCTGTTATACATCCTCGTAGGATAGAACAAACTTCCTTCCAAACACATGTTAAGGCAGAGCTTTGCACAACCAGTTTCTCAGCCTTGGACTCACAGTGTAATCTTCTCACAGGGTTGATGGGCTCCATACCATGGCTGTGTTGCTATGCTTAGAGAAGCTTACAGAGAATTTGCTTGCCCAGTGAGCACTCTGTAGGAGGTGGACGTCTACTCTGTAGGACAGTGAATGTCACCCTCACTCACTCTCGGGGCAAGAGTGTGGTAAGTCTCCGTCTCTGTGTAGTCCATGCTCTGTACAATGACAACATCAGATGCTTGATTAGCATCCCAACAGCTGACGACCTGAAGTTGCCTGTGGCTGACAGATGGCTGACCCGAGGGAGGAACTGGGTCCACATATAATCAGAACTGGCATGAGACTAGCGCTGGCGATGTTCTCTGTCCTCATTTCGGTGGTATATTATGAAACACAAAGCCACAATGTAAGTGTTAGATGGAGGGACAATGAGACGGGGCAAATGGTTCGACAAGTTTCTTCTGTCACAAGTGATGGAAGTTCAACTCAATTTAATCCTTCCCTAAACAGGAAGACCATTAACCATTTGACAAAGCTGCAGTGTACATGTGTAGGGTTCCTTTCAGGTATGGCTTGACCCAGGGGTCTTCAGTTCCCTTTGGCCATTGTTTGACTCGGTTTGTACCTTAAATTTTGCTTTGCTTCCTTAAAAATGTCTTTATAATACATGTCTTAGTCAGGGTTTCTGTTGCTGTGATGAAACACCATGACCAAATGCAACTTGGGGAGGAAAGGGTTGATTTGGTTCACACTTCCATATCACTGTTCATCTTCAAAGGAAGTCAGGACAGATCCCAAACAGGGCAAAAACCTGGAGGCAGGGGCTGATGCAGAGACCATGGAGAGGTGCTACTTACTGGCTTGTTCCTCCTGGCTTGCTCTTGCTGCTTTTTGTAGAACCCAGGACCACCAGCCCAGAGACAGCACCACCCACAATAGGCTGGGCCCTCCCCCATCAATCACTAATTAAGAAAACACTTTACAGGGCTGTCTATAATCTAGTCTTAGAGAGGCATTTTCTTAATGGAGGCTCCCCCCTCTCAGATGACTTTAGCTTGTGTCAAGTTGACATAAAACTAACCAGCACAATGTGTTTTCTAGCCAACCCAACCCCTAATCTCACTCCTCCAAGTTCTCCCTTATATCCTCCCCCCCCCCGCCCCCCCGCGCGCCTTTTTCCATTCCAACTTCATGTACTTTGCTTTTAAACCCACTGAGTCCATTTGGTGCTGCTCGTGAGGATGTGGGGGCAGGACCATCTGCTGGAGCATGTGGAGCCTCTCTGAGGTCACATCCCTGAAGAAAACTAACTGATCCTCACTCTGCTAGCAGCCATCAATTATCTTGGTTCATTTTTTCCCAAGTTGGTTTGATCTACAGAGACGTCTTCATGCCTGCAATGACCCCAACTTTATAGCTCTGTGTTGCAGATGCTTGGGAAAGGGTTGGGGGTCTCTTACCTTCTACAGGTCTACAGGAACCTTCTTTTACTCTAATTCCAAGAAAATCACATATCCGTTCGTAAACCAGCCACCGAGTGCAAGGAGTTTGATTTCCTGATTGGCCAGACTGAGTTCTCCTAATCTCTCAGAACAAGATCCAGAGAACACAAGGATGTCAACAGGCTCTCAGGGGCAATAAATGCTTCGCACAGTGGATAGTCACCATTTGGAATGATGCACATGAGCAGGGGTTTGCCCAGACTGGAATGTCTTCAGTCCCAGTGAATCAAAGTAGTGAAGAAAACACAGGTTTGGAAGGGGAGGGCCCCCCGCACCACCAGGCTGGTTCTGTTTCCCTCCGGCCACCAGACCAGCCACCAGACCACGTCAGATTTTTTTCAAGTCTGCATTTTTCCCTTCCCAAGAAAAACAATCTCCTTAGGTAGCAGTGAGCCTGCAGAGGGGAAGCATAGACGGGATAGATAGGTATCCTAGGAAACCAAAAGGACCATGGGACCAGTAGCGTCTACCCATAGGAAATCTTAGGATCCAGGTCTTTCCAGAACCACTGGAAGACCCTGAAGGACTTGACACAGTTATATGCTGTCACTTATTCACATCGCCTGCCTGCCGCACCCAGTACAGTGTAGGTTTCCTGTACATACATCCTGTCAATCACTCCTTCCTGATGGATATAAAGAAGTCCCACTGTGTGCATGTCATGGCACCAAGTCTTTAACCTCTTTTCCCCATTTCTTGTTTCTTCAAGCTACCCAAAGCTTCTGTAATAGGGAGACTTTAGTACTAGGTGACCCTCTAGTATTAATTAGAGTAACCCTCTAATATCCGTTCTGACTGACACTCTCTGTGTTCAGGGAGATTGGGACTATAGTGGAGGCTGCAGGCTCCTTGATGCATCATCCAGAGTACGTCCAGGCTTCAGCATCCTTACATGGCTTCTCCCCATGTTCTGGAATTCCTCCCATCACCTCTACTTATGGACACCTCAAAGGATAGCAGAGCACAGACACTACAGCTGCCCTGCATGGCAACTTTAATGTCAGTTGCAGAAATCACCCAGGGACAGATTTACAAATCCACTACAAAATCAATAAACAGGGAGTAAATAAGAGCTTGTTTTGTTCATCTGGGACTTTATCCCACTCAGCAGTTGTCCTCTTGCTGAAATGAGTTCCTTCTCTGGGAGGAGGCAGCTCACCTCCTACTCAGTGGGCGTGGTCAGAAGGGCAGGTGAGTCATCCTGCTGCCTCTCCCTACTACTGTTCATGGGAATTCAGAACAGAGCACAGTGATTTAATAGTGAGGACTCAGATGTTATGTGAGTACAAAATAAGAGAGTAGACAAGAGCCGGGTGGTGTTGGCACATGTCTTTAATCCCAGCACTCCTGAAGCAGAGCCAGGGCGGATCTCTGTGAGTTCAAGGTCAGCCTGGGCTGCAGAGTGAGTTTCAAGAAAGGCTCCAAAGCTACACAGAGAAACCCTGTCTCAAAAAACAAAAACAAAAAAACAAAACAAAACAAAACAAAAACAAAAAAAAATAGACAAGGACATAGCTCATTCTAGGAAAAGTACCCTGAAACTGACTTTTGAAAAGATAACTGAAAGATGAGCAGGGGTGGATACCCAAGTAGGTGAGGGTGAGGAGCAAAGAGAAGTAGGAAGAGGGCAAGAAAATGCACAGGAAACTGACTCTGCATAGGGAGAGGAACAGACACAGGGCTGTGGTGGTATTGTGTTCCCCAAAATATTGTGCACTCTAATAAACTTATCTGGGGTCAGAGAATAGAACAGCCACAATATTAAACATAGAGGATAGGCACACACCTTTAATCCTAGCATTCCAGAGGCAGAGATCTACCTGGATCTCTGTGTATTAAAGGATGCAGCCAAGCATGGTGACTCATGCCTTTAATCCCAGAAAGTGAGCCTTTAATCCCAGGGAGTGATGGCAGAAAGGTATATAAGGCATGAAGACCAGAAACTAGAAGCTTTTAGCTGATTAAGCTTTTAGGCTTTTGAGCAACAGTTCAGCTGAGATTCATTCTGGATGAGGACTCAGAGGCTTCCAGTCTGAGGAAACAGGACCAGCTGAGGAACTGGCGAGGTGAGGTAGCTGTGGTTTGTTCTGCTTCTCTGATCTTCCAGCATTCACCCCAATAACTGGCTCCAGGTTTATTTTTATTAATAAGACTCCTTAAGATTCATGCTACACAGGGCAAGTGAAAATGTGTGGAAGGAGCTGTGCAGGAGGCTGAGCACAAGTGAATTACATAGAAAAACACACTGTCACATCATAGCAGGTTAAAGTGCAATATACATATGCAGACTAGACCAGGGTTATCAGGGAGGTGCTGTTGATAGAGCTCCAAATAGTTATTTGTAGTTCAGAACAGTAATGGCTGCTGTACATACGTAATACACATGGAGTATTTGAATACACACACATATCTATATAATTTTTGTATCCTTTGAACTCACGATTTTTGTAGCATCTAAACATGTGTCCCACAGGGAAAGTACCTGTGAAACAATATTTTAAAAGATAAGCACAGAAGCATACCTACAGAACTCTGTTGAGAGCAAGTGAAATAGGTAAAAATGAAAACCCACGTGGCAGGAACTGAGTTACATTATCCATGTGCTACTATCCAATGAGAGGCATTAGCCTTCAGAATAAGTGAACTGATGGGCAGGCGTAAAAGAAATGTTACAAAAGATGGTTACCAAGCCATCTCACCCAACTTCCTCACGGGTGCACACACACAAATAAAAAATTAAAAAACAAATCTTTTTTCTTTTTCTTTTTTTTTTTTTTTTTGGTTTTTTCGAGACAGGGTTTCTCTGTGTAGCTTTGCGCCTTTCCTGGAACTCACTTGGTAGCCCAGGCTGGCCTCGAACTCACAGAGATCCGCCTGGCTCTGCCTCCCGAGTGCTGGGATTAAAGGCGTGCGCCACCACCGCCCGGCTCTTTTTTCTTTTTAAAAAGCAATTTGCAGATGAGTTTATCAACTGACACACACACACACACACACACACACACACACACACACACACACACTGCACAAGGGTATGTTCCAAATTATAAATGGTTCGTCTAAGGTGATAAGGTGAGGATATGAAATGGTTTTGCATCCTAATTTTATTTTTTTTTTCATTTATTTGCAGTGCCATTGTGATAAATAAGTACCAGAAATTTGCAACCATTTGGAAGTTTCAAATTTTTAAATAAAACTTGAATTTTGAAAGGAAATAGACAACGGATTGCTTTTGCAAGCTTGGTTTTTAACATGCTACCACAAGGAGCTCAGCCTT
Organism: Peromyscus melanophrys; assembly: GCA_902168415.1. Classification (NCBI taxonomy): domain Eukaryota; kingdom Metazoa; phylum Chordata; class Mammalia; order Rodentia; family Cricetidae; genus Peromyscus; species Peromyscus melanophrys. The sequence goes on along the minus strand of CABHPR010113470.1, from coordinate 16,003 downwards.
CTTCTTCGCTTCCTACAATCCAAGTGCAAAGCCCACTCAACCCAGTGGCTGAGGTTGCAGGAAGGTGTGCACGTGTGTCCCTGATCCCAGACATGAGGCCGCTGCCAAGACTAGCGTGCAAGAGCCAGGCACCCAGCTCCTTCCCGGCAGTTTCTGGGTAGAAATTAGCAGAGTGTCTGCTCTGCTGCATTCACAGCCTCCATTGCTCGAATATGACCGGTGGAACTTTCTGGAACTGGAGGCACCTCATGCTCCTTCTCTGAGTGTGTCACTTGCTTCCCAAACATCCCTGAACTTGACTCCCTGACTGACCACAAGTGGAAGCAGACACTTCTGCGTTGCTCACTCATTGTATTCTCTTGATTGTTCGGGTGAATGAGTGCCAAAAGTGCCGTGTAAGCTGAGAGGAGCTGTCTGTGCAAAGGAGAACGCTTGCTTGGCGTAAGGAGGGTTTTCACCTAATTTGAAGAGGAAACGATGGAGCTTCCAAAGTCTGAGATAATCATACTTCATTCAGTAAAAGAGGTTAAAGTGTCTCCCTCCCTTCCCCTCTTCAGGGTCTCTCCCAGACAGTGCAATACACCCAATAAATGTTTGAAATCACTAGACAAGGTCACAAAGCCCACAGGTAGTGATTACTGTAAACCCTGAGCTTCAGAAGTGACAACGGGGTCTCCACAAAGACACACTAGAGACAAACATGGGGGACAGGACATCTGTTCCTCCCTGAAGATGAGCGAAGTTTAGGTTCCTCTTCCTTCCACATTATAAATGTGTGCAGCGCCTGCTCACTGGTGTGCCGTGTGCAGTCCCCATTTACTCAGTGCTGAGGGGTCACTTCCTGGCTGAACGCTCTGGCTCCCCAGCTCTCATCCGGATGACTGAGCTGCAGGAGATGAAGATTTTACACATCTAGTTTCTTAAGTAAGTTTTAATGAATTGGTTTAGCTTTAGCAGAAAATTTATTTAAATGTATTTGCTTGAAGTAAATATTTAAATATCGTATTCATCAGGGAAGGAAGAGAGGCTTATTTAATTATGCCTGGTTGATTTACTTGGAGCGGCTCTGCCTCCCTCCCTTTAGGTTGATTAATCATCTTTTACAGTACACGATCTCCTGTCCTGGTGGGGCTGCATCAAAGTTAACCATACCCAAACAATTTGCTAGGGCAGGCCAGGAAAATGAGCATTCAGCCACCAATAAGCTCAAAGTCTCTATTCAGGCACCAATATGCTGTGTATCATAATAGTACTGTAAATATTAGACAAGGTGTGCACCCCCTCAATGCTTCCTTGCATCTGATTTCTTCTTCAGAACACTTCCAGGTTGGTATCCCTCGGTGGGACCAAAATGTGACTAATCCATCCGATAGTCCATCCTGAGTGTGGGGATTTCACAGCTGGGTGCTGAAACACTAGAAAGCACCTGGCTGCTCTGAAAAGGAAAACAATTGCAACCATAAGAACTTGTAGCCAGGCGTTGGTGGCACATGCCTTTAATCCCAGCACTCGGGAGGCAGAGGCAGGCAGATCTCTGTGAGTTAGAAGCCAGCCTGGGCTACCAAGTGAGCTCCAGGAAAGGCGCAAAGCTACACAGAGAAACCCTGTCTCGAAAAACCAAAAAAAAAAAAAACAAAAAACAAAAAACTTGTGCCTATTAAACCACAAGATTTTAATTCACACATAGACAAAACAGGGAAAGTCCTGTGAAAGTGCCATTTGAGTTCCCTTAGAACAGATAAAGAGCCTCCATCTAGAGGGCAGAGTGCATCTGGGAGGAACATCCATGAAGGTCGGCCATTCTCACCCTCTCATCTTGGCTCTAAGGGGTGATGTTGGGGTGATGGGTCCCCCAGATGGTTCGAGAGCTATGACCCAAAAGAAGCCTGAGTTCCTCTTTCCAAATGATTGACACCAAGTCCCTCACACTACCTTAGAGTGAGGAGGGAGAGTGAAGTCAGCCCCACATGAATTCCAGGTAGAGTCCTGTGCTCACAGCTGGGGATGCCATTCTTGGGTCCCAAGACATGGAGTTTTTCAGTGTTCACCTGGGAAAACCCATGAACTACGAACGACATTGGACATCCCATGCGCCATCACCTTTCAGTGTCTCTGATTAAGGCTGTCCACCCTTTCCCTGCAATGTGGGAGGAAAATGTGGTACATGTACATAATGGGGGGGAGGTTATTTACTTACTTATTTGCTTATGTGTCAGTTTGGGGTATATGTACCAAACACACATATCCTTACCTATGCCTATGACAGCTAGAGGCCTCTTCCTCTCTCGTGATCCACCTTATTATTGTTATTGTTTTATAGACAACATCTTTCACTGAATTGGGAGCTCATTGATTGGCTAGACTAGCGAGGTCCTGGGAGCCTCCTGTCTCCAGCCTGCCCCCCAGGGCTGGAGTTACAGAAGCATGCTGCACAGACTGGCTTTTCTGTAGGTTCTAGTGACGGAGACTCGGATCCTCATCCGTATGCAACAAACACTTTATCCCCTGAGGTTTAGTCAGCCACAAAGAAGAATAAAATTTCTTCGTTTGGAAGAAGACAAACGGGATTCGCGGTTAAGCAAAATAATGCAGACTCAGAAAAGCAAACAGTGCACGGCTTCCCTCCTATGTAGCATCTAGGGAAGAATAAAGAAAAAGAAAAGAGCATACAGGTGCCCAGACACATCCCAGAAGATGGAAAGATGCAAAAAGGACCATAGAGTCACCCAGAGATGTCTGAGGAGTGGGAGCTAACTTGATGGGACCAATAGATGAAACGCACCATGGGAAATTAGCTCAGCGAACCAGCTGCAGAACTTGGGCCGTCACGTCATCGAAATGCCAACAGACCATGGGCAGTCAATAACCCCGGCAGCAGAGGAGGGGGCAGGCCGCCCTGTGCACAGGGCTGAGAACAGAGCCCAGCTGTTACATTTTTAGTAAAGTTGTCTCTGCCATAGCAGCCAGTGTACTGCGAAGAACGAGCCCACCCAAGAAACCAGAGACGTGGAACCATGAACCAAACCTCAGGGTCTTTGCATCAAAGAGTGCGGAGATGGGGAAACACTAGACATAGCCTGCCCACTGTCTCCTTAAGTGATCAGTCTCATCTGAGCTTTCCACTTTCCTTTTCTTGTATTTGCATTTATTATTTTATAATGTTTATTTTATTTTAAACACGGTTTAAGCGATAAGGTGAAGAATAATTGCATATATTTATGGTATAAAAGCATAGTGCTTTTGAAATATACATACTTCCTAAATTTAGCTAGTTAACATCTAGGCGCTAGCTCCCATATATATCGTGAAGGATGGGGAAGAAAACTTAAAATCTGCTCTTATCAACTTTTTTCTTTGAATAATTTTTAAGCTTTATTTTTTACTTTTTATGCATGAATGTTTGCCCATGTGCAGTGTACGCATTTGTACCATAGGCATGCAGTACCTACAGAGGTCAGAAGAGGGAGTCAGAGCTCCTGGAACCGGAGTTACAGGTCATTGTGAGCTACCGTATGGGTGCTAGGAATTGAACTTGGGTCTTCTGCAAGAGCCGTAAGTGCTAACTGCTGAGCCACCTCTCCAGCCCTCTTTGGAGATTAGTTTTATTTCTAAGTAAGTGTTTTATGTGCCTGTGTGTATGTGCACAGGAGTGCAGTGCCTACAGAAGCCAGAAGAGGGCGTCAGATCCCCTGGGAGCTATAGTTACAGGTGTTTGTGAAGCCTTCCATGTGGTTGCTGGGAATGAATTAGAGTCCTCTGCAAGAGCAGCCAGTGTTTTTAACCACTAAACCATCTCTCTTGGCTTCTTATTAACTTTCAAGAGCACCATACATCACCATTGGCTATAGACACCACAACACATGACAGATCTACTGAACTTATTCCTTTCATATAACTGAGGCTTTGCGTCCTTGGGCAAAGCCTTTTTTCCTCCCACAGCAGTTCTTCTCCACGGAGTTCACCTTGGACAACTGACTAGTGAATGCAGAACTATTTATTTTCTGGAGAAAATGCAGCTATTGGTTTCTGTGACTCTCCTCTGAGTCAGCATACAGTCTTGTTCCATGCGCACTTCTGTTTAAAATCTTATAGTTTACTACATGCTGTTGATTGACTGACACCAGATTCGTGGCCAACAGCTATGACAATCTGAACCCAAATGAGGCATCTTTCTTCTAGCCAGAGGGCACAGGACTGTTTTCTTGTGCTGGACAGACCCTACCTGTCAAATCTATGTTAAAAAGTAAAATCATCCATAGAAATATAAAAATACAGAGAAATTACACTAAGTACCTTGCAAAAAATCAAGATGTGTTATATTGTGTGACCTGAAATAAAAGTATATGATGTCATTTTGTCCAACTTAGAGGGTAGTGTGCATGCAAGAAGATAAGAGTTTTTTAATTGATCTGCCCATGTCACACACAAACCTCAAATCACCAGCAGCACTGGTTTTGAGAATCTTAATAGATGTTTTTCACGGTGATGAACACCTGAGGACAATGATATAAAAGAATAAAATATATATTTTGGTTCATGATCTCAGATATTTCAATTCCCGATCTCTGGATTCCATGGCTATGGGCCTGTGATAAGTAGAGCATCATGGTAGGGAGGACATGACAGGGCAGAGTATCACCTCATGGCAGCCAGAAAACAGAAAGGAAAGGAAGAAAAGGCCCAGCACAAGTTACAGCTCCAAGAAAGTGACCTGCCTCCTTCAATGAGGCTCCACCCCCAAAAGTTTCAACTACCTCTCAACGCTGTCAAAATATGAATCTGCCTGTGGATTAATGCCTTGATTATGTCAGCGTGCTCAGGACTCTATAATCTCAGTGATGGATCTAGTAGCTAAGGACCAACCCCTGGGAAGGACACTTCATACTCAATCCATAACAGGACTATAAAGAAATTTTACCAAGTGGGTGAATCACAAATACAGAATCTAAATAATGAGACTCTTGGCCACGCAGAGTGGCTGTGTTTCCATCACCCAATAATTCAGACCACATTTAAATAATTCATCATTCTGTATCACTCTCAATCTTCGACTGAAAGAAATAACTGATTGGGATAGGCACACCCAGGAAAGCATGCGTGATGAATTTTAAACTAGCTGACAGAGAAGATTCTAAATGGTTGGCACCCCAAGGAATGGTTGATACTAGAGCTGCGAGGCATGCTAATTAAAGTTATTTGATCATTGCGGAATCACAATGCACACATGTACCAAATAAATATGTACGATTATTAGTTGTCAGTTAAAATAAAACCAACCTTTGCAAAGGTTGTGTAATTCATTAAAAGAAAAATGAGCAAAAGGAACCATGGATGAATGTTAGAAATGCAGAAAGTCAAGGTGAATGTAAAGAAAGAACCAGTGTGTGGGCTGAGGCACCTTTGCCTCTGCATCCCTCAGGAGTTACCTCACTGCCCCAAATGTCAGGAGCTCTTCGCATGATTCGACACTCAAGTGAACCAAGAAGGTCTGTCTACGCAGAGCCGAAACCCCACTGGAGAAGAGTTTGTAAGAGGTCAGTGTGCCAGGAGTGGTGCATGAACGTAAATGCCAGCCAGGAAAGGGTAGAAGGGGGACTTCAGCCCTCACTTGTGCTCTTCCTTAAGCACATTGGACACGTGTGATGCATTTCCTTGACTTTGGTGGCTAGGGATAATCTCCAGTTGTACAGCATTTGCTTAGCATCCATAAAAGCCATAAATTTAACCTACAGAGGAAGGAAAGAAGAGGGAGGGAAGAAGGGAGGGAGATAGGAAGAGAGGGGTGAGGGAGAGAGAGAGGGAAAATTGAGGGAAGGAGGAAGAAGACCCTAACTGTCATGATAGAACCCTCATCCAGTGACTGATGGAAGCGGATGCAGAGATCCACAGCCAAGCCCCAGGCAGAGCTCCAATCAACCAGAGAGCGGAGGGATCATACGAGCAAGAGATATCAAGACCATGATTGGTAAAAGTATGGAGACAACTAGCCAAACTAGTGGAGACACATGAACTGTGAACCAATAGCTGAGGAACCCCCATGGAACTGGACTAGGTCCTCTGGATAAGTGAGACAGTTGATTAGCTTTAACTGTTTAGGGTGCCCCCAAGCAGTGGGACCAGGACCTGTCCTTGGTGCATGAGCTGGCTTTTTGGAACCTAGTGCCTATGCTGAGACATTTTGCTCAGCCTTGGTGCAGGGAGGAGGGGCTTGGACCTGCCTCAACTGAATATACCAGGCTCTGCTGACTCCCCAGGAGAGATCTTGCCTTGGAGGAGGTAGGAATGGGGGTTGGGTTGGGGGGGGGAAGGCTGGGGGTAGGAGGAGGGAGAACAGGGGAATCCGTGGTTGTTATGTAAAATGAATAGAAAATCTCTTAATAAAAAGAAAAAAATTAATTTAAAAATAAAAAATAAATAAAAAATTATTTTAATTATTTTTATTTTATTTTATGTGTATGAATATTTTGCCTGCATGCATATCTGTGCACCATGTGCATACCTGTTGTTCATGGAGCCAAAAAATGATGCCATAGCCCCTGGAACTGGAGTTAGACCATTGTGAGCCTCCATGTGGGTCCTGGGAATCAAATCCAGGTCCTCCAGGAGAGCAGCAAGTGCTCTTAACTGCTTAATCATCTCCAGCCCTCAAGTCAAATCTTTATAAAGAGATTTATTTATTTTTATTGTATGCATGCTGGTGTTTTCCTGCATGGATGTCGGTGTGCCACGTGTCTACAGTGCCCGAGAAGGCTGGAGAGGACGGACACCAGATCCCCTGGAACTGGAGTTAGAGACAGCTGTGGGCAGCTATGTGGGTGCTGAAAATTCAACCTCGGTCCTCTGTAAGAGCAACACATGCTCTTAATCACTGAGCTATCTTCTGCTCACTGCATCTTCTATTTTCTCACGTTTAGCATGGAGATTCCAAGGCTGTTCACAAGGTTTTTAATATCATTGGAGGTGAGATGCATGACACAGTGCCCTGTGTACAGTAAACATCATTTTCCATTTCATGCTTACAATGATGCATGGCAGCAATAGCGGTTCAATTGTTAGGTGGCCCCTCTGAACCCGCCTGTGCTGAGCCTTTGAAGACTTTAACTCTCTAAGACATTTTTGGTTGATATAGATCCTGTTACTCCTTTAAAGAATTCTGCTTTGTAGAGCCGCAGAACAGAGAAAAGGGACCTTTGAGAAGACTGGCCTTGAAAGACAATTTTTGTATCAATTCAGACTTTTTTCAATACACTTATGTTTTTGCCATCTTGTTGCAGAAAAGAGCGGCTGCTGACCTTCCTGTTGCATAGACACCTCTTAACCACAACCCAATAGTGAAAAGAGCCTTTTAGCCATGGTTCTTGGCAACATAAACCAGACAGAAGCACTGCTTCAGGCATTTATGTCTCTCCTTTCTCTCACCGAAAGTCCCAAGTCATCTTTCAATTAAACCGGAAGATGTTGTGCACATTTGTATTTGAAGACTGCTATGAGCAGAGACTCAACAACCATTGAGCTACTGCGCGCACACAAGCCTTCTCGCTTCTCCTCTTGAGCACACAGGTGACCTGTACTGCAGGAACTTCCAGTTCCCAGTGAGCAAGGAGAGCAGGGAAGATGGGCAGGACGTCCAGACCTGGCCCACGGAAGCCCCACAAGTGTTATCAATGCTGTGGCCTTGAAGCCTTGGAGGATGATCATATTTTATGGCAGTCATGATGGGAGAAGAGGCTTGGGCCTGGGATCATGACTTGATGAACCATTCACCCAAGCAACATTGGACTGACCTTCCCATTGGGATTTATTTATCATGATGTTGTTGTTGTTGTTGTTTTCCTACATGGGAGCATAGAACAGCATTTAGCAATACAACTGGATTGCTTTGGCCCGCATACCTCAGATCTTCATCTACTGGTTCCAGCAGTTGCTCTGACATGTTTGTAGACATTGCAGATGTTGGACTTATTTCTGGGATCCATCCAGCGGTTCTGGTAATGGTGGAAGCATATTCCTCCTCATTTGGCTGAGTTTCTGTTGAAATCACAGTATACTGGATTTCACATTTAAAATCACACACGTGCTACCCTGTTTGTTTCCATTGAGGAGGGCGCCTCCGTCCCCTCTCCGTCGCATGAAAGCTTCCCCAAGCTCACTGTCATGGCTGGCTACTTATTTCTAAAAGGCCAACAGTCAATACAGTGGGGAGAATATGAAAAAGCAAAGTGTCAAGTGCAAGGCAGCTTGGGTTCATTGGGGATGTGCACCTGCACTAGACCTGGAGAGAGGCGCTGGCCTCACCTCCGACTGTGGACTCCGCCCCTCTGTGCACTCGCGCCCGCTCTCCTCATCCGTAGGTGAACATCCCACAAAGCCAGAATCCATCATCGTGGCAGTGCTCCAGATGGTCTCATCTGTTTAAATGTCTGCTTTGCTCTGATGAGAGAAACGCAATCCAGCATCTCTTATGAGGGACAAGAAGTTTGGAGGGACCATGTTGTGTATTCATAGCAAGGCTGCTGTGGCTCTGGGTGAATAGCAAGTAACATCAAAGAGACAAAAAAAGGTGGGGGGAGACAGACAGGAGGAGAGAGAAGAGGATGGAGGGAAGACAGAGGAACAAAGGAAGATGGGAGAGAGGGATGGGTAGACAGCAGGAAGAGGAGAGAGATGGAGAGAGGAACAGAGGAGGGGAGGGAAGGGGAACAAATACCTGAAAGAATCAACGAAGTTGTCAACAACCTCCAGATGCCCCCGAGTAGTCAATTAGCAAATGTGTTTGCTTCTTTTTAACGTATGGGAAAAGAAGCCTCTTATATAATTATTCACATAAAAGTGGACCTGAGGCATGGGGATGTGTGGTCAGAAAACGAAAATGTGGACTTACGTCACATAACTTTTAAAAGAATGCATCAGTACTCCTTTTTAAAAGATTTATTTTTAATTTGCATGCAGGCGTGTTTGCCTGCATGTATGTCTGTGGACCACATGTGTGCATTGCCGGCGCGTGCCAGAGGAAGGAGTTGCATCCCGGAGGACTGAAGCTACAGAGGTGGTGAGGCACCTCAGGATAAGCTGAAATGCTTCTCCTCCAGTAGAAATAAGGGAAGTGGTGCTGCCAGACTTTAATGAGGTCTTTTGCCAAACAACATAAAGTCAAAAAGACGTGAAAACTCAGAGACAGGACACCACTTCAGGTGGCTGAGCTGGGAGAGGACTGAAGGAATGAAGGGTACCAAGCACGTGCCCCTCTGCAGACGCTCTGGAGGGAGAGGAAGCAGGTCTTCAGAGAGGAGAGAGCCTGTGGCTTGTGGGCAGCTGCCAGAGTCTGAAGGTCTGGACAGAGCAGACTTTTCATGAAGCGTGGGCTGTTAGTGTGGACCTTCCAGTCCTGGGGAAGGGGTCTTCATGGTGTCTCCATCCTATCTCCTGTGTTACTGTTTGAGTGTGAAATGCCCCCACAGGCTCATGCATTGAACACTTGGCCCTCTGCTGGTAGTGCTATTGGAAGGGACTGTGGAAAGGTTAGGACCTGGGAGGTAGCCACAAACACATGGTTATAGGGGAGACAAAGTGTATTTCTACTGTCTTTAATAAGAATGGTGTGACTTTCCTAAGGTTCAGAGTTTATGAAATATGACAGCAATGTATTTATTCTTAAACACTCACATAATCTATACTATAACAAAGTATAACATTCTATACTCCTACTATGGAGACTTACGGTAAAACTAGGATTGGTGGCCACACTCTGATCCCAGAGCCAGGGAGGTGGGAAGAGGAGCAAACCTTCAGGTCTCTAGCCAACCAGTCTACCCTGATTGGTGAGTCCCAAGCCAGTGAGAGACCCTGTCTCAAAAATCAAGGTGGATGCAGGGTGGGAGGAGGGCAGAGCTAAGGAGATGGCCTAAGACTGGAGTTTGGTTTCCTGCACCAACACGTCAACTCACAACTGTCTGTAACTCCAGCTCCAGAGGATCTGACACCCTCTTCTGGCCTCTGTAGGCACCTGCACTGACATGCAAATATTCACTCAAGCATGTATAAATAATAAAGTAAATAAATAAATCTTTAAAAAAAAAAACAGCAATGTAGGTGTCTCCTGAGGTTACAGTCAAGTAGCCTCAAATTAACTTCTAGCCTTCATATATGCACACATGCAAATACATTTTTATAAACGTGTACACACACATTCACTTGCAGCACAGGTACACACATTATGTGCACACACATCTAGGCCTTCACAAAGTGGCATGCTTCTATTGGTCTCCCTTGTGACTGCTTCCTAACTAGTCTAGTAACAAAGCAATCCTGACAATTAACATGGACCCATCTTGGCCAAATGCGCTTTTTTTCTCTATTGTAACTGTCACGCATACCCGGGTACTTCGTTTGCTAGGTAAGCAGGCTCCGTTCTCACCAAACAGGATTTGAAAATTCAACATTGCTCATACATCAGTGATAAGAAATGTACAAGCACAATTTAAGCTTTTGTCAAGCCTGGCTACATTTTCATAATAAAGTTTCAAATCAAGGACTGGGTGCCTTCCGCAGTAACCTCTTTCAAGTTTGCCTAGCATCAGGAGTTTTGAGGGCAATTCTTTAAAAACTTTTATTCTTCTGTGTTTGTTTATATCTTATAAAGTCAAATATCACCCATTGCACTCACATTCATCTCTGCTTTCTGACCAGGCCACTTAATTATCAGAAGCATTGACAGCAAAGCTCCCTCTTTTCGACACAGAGGCAGACACCTTTGCCAAGCCAGCACGGCTCTGGAAAGCCTTCCACTGGGGCATTAATTGCTATTCAGAGCTAAATCCTTAGTGCCTGGAGATTTTTGTCTTCCTGGAGGCTTGCCTGTCATCGTGACTGGATTAGCTGGCTATTCAACTGAGTTCCCTCCAGCATGCCTGCCCTCTGAAGACATCACACTGGAAACCTGAGAGATAAGAAAGCAGGGGGATTTCTGTAAGTATAAATAGGCATGAGCAGATGGCAGACTTCCTCCTGACAGACTAGTGTGGTGGTCAGTTAATCTGCAAATGCCCCTAATGCCCCTCTTTGCTGGACACTGAGAATGTTAGCAAGATGCCAGGTGCCTGGGAGAAGAGGAGTTTTCGAGTTTAGAGTTAAGCTGCTAAAAATTTATTTTAAGTTGTTTTTTATCTATTTTTTTTTAACATTTTTAAGTGTTTTTAATGTAAAGATGTGTTTGTGCGTATGTGTTCTCTGTGTATGTGTGTATGTGTGTGTGTGAGAGAGAGAGAAAAAAATAGAAAGAGAAAGATATATATATATATATATATATATATATATATATATAGAGAGAGAGAGAGAGAGAGAGAGAGAGAGAGAGAGAGAGAAATACATACTCAAGCGCAGGTGCATTTAGAGGCCAGATTTTAAAGCATCTGATGTGGGTGCTGGGAACTGAACTTTCATCCTCTGCAAGAGCAGTCAGTGCACTTGACCACTGAGCCTTCTCTCCAGGCCCTTATTTTGCTTTTTGGGTTTTTTGTTGTTTTATTTTGTTTTGTCTAGTGAGTGTTCATTATGACATTTTCATACATATTTCGGTTGATCCCCTCACCACCACCCATTCCTCTCTCCCATCTCCCCGACCCTGCTTCACGGCCTGTTCCCTTCCATCACAGCACTGCCCTTTCCACTTCCACACAACATGCGTCCTGTTACTTCCAGCCTCCTTCCTTAAAGCTTTTTTTTTTCTCCTCTCAGGGATCCACCTCGAGTTTCCTGGTCTCGATTCTCACCTCTCACATGCAAATGCACAAGATAAAAATTAGAAGTTGGTATCTCCACTTGAGAGAGCCTGTCTGAGAATAAACACTATGTTTTCTGCTTTGTGTCGGGCAAAGTCAGATTAGCAAAACCATGAATTCTAAGGATGGGAAGGCAAGGGAAAACACATTCAAGAGGATGTGGGGCGACTATGGGTTTTCTGTTTGTTTGTTTGTTTGTTTGTTTGTTTTCTCTCTCTTTCCTGCCTTTACCAACTGTCAAATGATGTTTGATAGACTAAACTAGAACAAAGCCCAAAATAATCAGTGTTATTCTGGGTGCCTTGGCTCAGGTAGGTAGGACAAACACCCAACCAGTAGAGCTCTTCCAGCAAAAGGACATTAGTCATTCCTTTGGCAGAGGCAGGCTTTGGAAGGGGGTGGTTCTGTGACATTCATGATGCCTCATGGAAATCAGCATGTCCATCTTTCTTCCTCATCCCTCCTGTGTTTACTTTCCCTCCTCTTGGCTGTCATCTCTTGGTCACAAGACAGCTGGACCACCTCCAGGTCTTACATCTGTGTCCTATGCAAGAAGGAAGCAGATAACAAAATGGCTTTCATCTTGAGGGTCCCCCAGAAAATACCCACCTTTAGTACACAAAGGACAAGAAGAGATCCAATCAGAATCTGCGGCTAGACAGGCTGCAGCCCAATTTCCCTCCCTTCCTCCATCTTTTCCTCACTTCCTTCCTTCTTCCCTCCCTTCCTTTCTTCCTTCTCTCTATCATTCCCTCGCCCATCCCTCCCTCCACCCCTTCCTTCCTTCTCCCTCCTCTCTCCCATCTCTCAGTCTTCCCCATGACCTTTATTTGTTTTCTCTTATTTTGTAGATTACCCTCTAGACACACAGAGGTTTGGATAAACCAAGCATTTCTTTCAAAGTAGTACTGGTCCATGTGGAGCCAAGCATCCCTACTTGAGCCAAGCCTGGAGGCACGCCCAGAATCCAGCAGTTAGTATTTAAGGCAGGAGGATCCTGAGTTGGAGGTCAGTCAGAGAGACCCTGTCTCAAAATTAACTAGTTACTTAAAAGCTCTATTTACTGAAGGCTGTGTTTTAAGATTCTAGGTCTACTCTGGTTGGTGACCTGTTCCTGGTCTCCAGACAAGTGTCAGACTGGAGACATAGACCCTAGAGTCACCAGGACACAGACAGCAGCTGAACATCAAGAGTGGGTGTGTGAGCAGAGGAGGACAGCCAGCCGAATTATTGAACATTCTAGCTGTCTGCCGTGGAGCAGATCAGGGAAGAGAATGACACAAGAGCCAGAAGAGAATAGACAGGATCATCAGAGGTCTTAGCACCTAGGAAATTGGCATTAACTAGAGAATCACTGGGCACAACACCTTCTGTTATCAAGATAAAGTTTCCCCTAGAAGTAGCCTAAGCACAGCAGCATCCCACTGGGTCCTTGGCCTCTGGTCCCCAGCACTAACTCAGCTGAGAGAACACAAGGCTACCTAATAAGTGAATGATTCCAAGGCCAGGGTAAAGATTAAGTCTGAAGGTATGCTGGTGACTTTTCTTGCTACTCGGTGATCAAATACCCTATTAACACAACGTACGTGGAAGATGTCTTTGGGTTCAGAGGGTAAGAAGGGATGTGATCCATGGTGACCAGAAGACTGAGGCACCTGGCCTCATTGCACACCCAGTCAAGAAAATAGAGGTGAATGCTGGTAGGCTCTTGTGGAACGGTACTGTCCACATTCCTTCCACCTCAGTTAAACCTTTCTGGGAAGGAGATTCAAAGGTGTGTCTCCTAGGCGATTCTAAATCAGATAAGGTTGACAAGATGCGGCTGCCAAAAACCAAGACCATTATCTAAATATCAAAAATCATAGTAAAAGATTATTTGAATACATTTAATTTATGAAGTGTATTGGGCTATTCCATTAGGGGATAAAATATGATTCATAAAGGAGACTCAAATAAGTATTTAATTTAAATAAATATGTATTTGTGAGTGCATGCATGCATGAAGAAACTTCTCTATTAATTATATGTCTCTCTGTGTGTTTTTGGAAATGAACGTCAATCATATAATTTTATGTATTCTGTCTGGCATTTAGGGTCTATTACATAAGTAGAAAAGAAAATCCATTTAAATGTCTTTTAATTTATCTAAGGAAATTTAATTAATTTGGTACTGAATGCTCAATGGCTGGACATTTTTTAAGCCTCTGTGCACATACAGACTAAACCATGCACAATCTACTGTGGGTATTTCTCTTTCCACACTCCTGAAACCTTTGGAAAAAAAATAATCACTAATTCAAGCCACCATATGGCTATATGTCTTGTGTGTGAAAATTAGAGTTAATTATAAAGTATTTCCCCCCAGAGATCCTGGATTAATAGAAACTCAGTTTGAGCAGAGTCAAGCACGAGTAGGGAATGTTGATTTGATCTGACAATACACATGGACCAGGCTGGGCTCAGCAGAGCTGTCAGCTGATTGAGCACTGAGGCAGGAAGGTGAGGACAAAGGGCCGGGATAGGATGTCACTGGCCTGGAAGAGTGCAAACTGAGGTGTAAGCAGCAGACTCACAGCGAATGCTCTTCTGGGTATCTCAGAGAGCAGAGGAATATACAAGTTGCATAGGAAAAAAGTGAGTTACCATGAACCAGTCACACTGAACTTGCTCCTTGGGAAGAGAAGACTCCCTCAAAGAACGGCTACTGAGGGACTTGTAGTGGATGTCTCAACCGGGACCTTGTCTCAATCAGGGACAGCAAGCATGTAAAAAGACCACAGCAAGGCCTTGTAGGTGATGGTAAAAGCACCCACTTCTTTTTTTTTTTTTTTTTTTTGGAAATGGCATTTAGCAAGTGTGGGATTCTCCTGAACTCACTTGCTGGTGGAGCTCGGACCTCCTGGACTGGTCAGCTTGATGCCACTCTCCTGTGTTCACAGTAATACTAAGAGAGAAAAAAAATGGGAGCTTTTGTCCCCGGGAACAGCAGACACAAGAGTCGAAGGGTCGAAGGCTGGTGAGAGATTCACTACAATAGAGCCCTGGGTTAATATGCTAACTAATATGTTAGTAAAATATGCTAACCCAAAGACTCAACCTGCTGTGGCTCCTCACCTAAAAATCAGGTGGTGAACAGGGGAACTTGTTCACCCAGTAAGTTACCTTCTAAGAGTGCGTTTCCCCTTGGTATCTACCATTTCATAGTAACGATTATATTCCTGTCACTCTGCCTGCCTTTGTTGGTGCTACGGTTGTAACGTGCATGTGATTGGTCAGTGATACAAAAGACATCTTAATCCATCTATTCCGGGTTCAGAAGGCTGCCTATATGTTTAATACCCCCAATAGCGGATGTTACTTGACTCGCTGACGGAGTTTGATAGTGACAGGGCCCCGAGAAACACATCTCACATCTCGTGACAAAGACAAAGTCTGTCTTTTCATCCGGTTTGATTTAATGAAATCTCCACCCCGCTGCTTTGTTATAAAGATTTGTATGGTGAGTGGTTTTTGGGGTTTTTTTTTTCTGTTTTTTTTTTTTTTTCTTTTAGGTTTGGTTCAAAATACAAGGTGACAGCTATGCTCAAACTTCACAGCTGCTCTGAGGACTCCATATTAGGCTCACCCAAGCAGAACCAAGGGGAGGTAGTTACGAAGGATGGGGAGAGGGTGTGAGGCAGACATTTCTAAAGAAAGCAAGGATCAGACAGGGTGTTGCCAACAAGACCAAAGCGAAGCGTTCTCCTGCTTTGTCAGTTCCAAGGGAGCTGCCGCATCACCCTGGTAATACCACTGCTGGGCCCTGGGACTGTTGGCAATAGGGATCACTAGCCAGGGCTAAGGACCAGAGGATTCCAAGAACCCATGGGATCAAATGATGAACAAAAAGGTATCGAACACCCGACCAAGCTCCTTTTACAAGGCTTCAAGTTCACACACACAGAGAGGCCAGACCAGAAATTCAAACACAGGCTCCTGATTGTTACACACTCAAGCTGTGGTCCACCCAGCCCCAAGCAGGTCGTGCCCACTCTCAAACAGGCCTTCTAATTATAAGACACTGATAGTCTACATTTTCTTGTGAAAATATCCAGGTTTTTTTTGTTTGTTTGTTTGTATTCCACTTAGGCAACTACAGATTAGAAAATTTAATGTGAACTGAGAAAATAAGACAGCAGGTTGATTCAAGCTGTTGACCACTATTTTGTTGTTATGGTTGGTTTTTT
>CABHPR010113463.1:6163-23110 GCA_902168415.1 Peromyscus melanophrys | reverse complement strand
GGGGCCTATGCTGGGACACTTTGCTCAGCCTAGGTGAAGGGAGGAGGGGACTGGACCTGTCTCAACTGAATCTACCAGGCTGAGCTGAATCCCCAGGGGAGTCCTTGCCTTGGAGGAGGTGGGAATGGGGGTGGATTCCGGGGAGGGTGGGTGGGAGGCGGGTGGGAGGAGGGAGGACAGGGGAATCCGTGGCTGATATGTAAAATTAAATTAATTATAAAATTATAAAAAAAGAGTAATGAAAGCATTTTGCGCTAAGAGACTGTGGGATCCAGGGTTAGAGTATGATAGTTGAAATCTGAACTATCCTTACTGGCCCATGTCGGTAAAGATCCCCAAGTGATGGCATTGCTCTGGGAGGTAATGGAGTGTAGGTGGTAGGGTCTGTAGAGTAGAACTGTGAAGGTTAATCCCGCTGCTGCCTCCATTCTCCTTGCTCCCTAGTGAATGTACTATCTGAGAAGTCTATGCTCACTTCCACCTCAGCAGAGCTGCACTGCCATTCCGTTCTCATCACGATGGATCATTCTTTTGAATGCATGAGCCAAATAAACCTTAACCCCTTAAGTCATTTCTCTTGAGTTTATCACAACAAGACAAATAACTAAAACAGCTCTATTTCCTTATATGCACATCTGTGGTTTAATGTATAAATTAGGGGCATTAAAATATTAACAATAATATATTAATATTAACAACATCAATAATAATGTAAATAATAGCATAATTAGCTACTATAACATCATATTGTAATAGCATTTCCAACATTACTACTTGTATGGTTTTCAGGCATTGAACAGAAACATTGAGACACCACAGCATTTCATACCGTTATCCAAATGGCTAGTGACTAATGGTCAAGTGGTGTATACAACATAACATTTGGAAAGATGAAGAAAGAATGATTCACATACAAGGTAGACTGAACTGGATGCATATTCAGTTCTAATATTGCATCTTGCTATTTATATTGCAAATTTTAAAAATCGTAGATTGTTTGTGTCTTATGCTTTATATGAATGCTTTTGAGATAGGGTGTCCCTATGTAGCCCAGACTGGCTTTGAACTCATGGTCTTCCTACTTAGCCTCTTGAGTGCTGGAATTGTGGATATATGCTATCTTGATTGCTTATGTGTAACGCATTTCAATTGAAGTGAAACGTGAGTAATTAGAATCATAGAAAGCTGATCCATGGGTAATAATGAGGTAATAATAAAGCATTAAGTTTTATTGATAAGATTTTGCTGCTTTACAAAACTTGTGTAGGTACAGAATGGCTTTGGCTGCATTTAATAACTAGCTTGGTCTAATTTGCACCAGTCCCTAGATGGCGGATGAAAAAACAGTAGGTCTGATTCATAAAGTAGATTTATTTTACTGTGAACTCCTACTGGGTACATTCTCCTTCCTCTCATTTCTTATCTTACCTACACATTGGGTCTCTCTGTGGGGACTGGGCCAGTTGTCCATGACTTTGTATTTACTATAGTAAATCAGAAACTTAAATATCATTTTTTTTCTGGTAGTTGTCACATTTTCTGTTGTTCAATTAACTTTTAAAAAATATGCCTAGAAAATTTATTTGCGATTTATTTCATCAAGGATAGATTATTGTCACTTACACAAAGAAACACAATTCATCTTTTAAAATGCATCCTGGAACTTTGAAGATTATTTATATGCTGTGCAAACAAGCTCTTTTGTTATTTAAGTCTTCATAAAGCCTACAAATATCTTAAAATTATAATGACTCATAATTGTAAAAGAAATAATCAGCAATTTATATATTAATCATACTTATTTAAAACGAGAACAATCACATCAGAACCATGCAGAGTCTGACACAGATTGAAGATAATGGCTTAATTCCATTATTTTTCAAATGTGCACAGAGAAGTGTGGGAAAGAAATGATCTTTGGCTTGTTTGTTCATGGAGCAATTTGTGGTCAACTCAGAAAAAGAACCATTTTTTTTTAATTTGCAATTTTAGAAAGAATTTTGGTCATAAAAGTAACATTTTCTCTAACATAAATCTGAAATTTAAATGTGGAAGAAAATGAAAATGCATCATTTTATACTCTAAATGATTTTGGCTATACAAACACTTAAGGAACTTATAAGATAGTTACTTTGAAAACATGAATTTTTAAATTACAAATTCATAACAAAGAGTAAATAAAGATAAAATATGAAGATCTCAGTGTAGTTCAATAAAAATATTTTCTTTGCTCATTAAATCTAATGAGATTTGTCAAACTAATACTAGCTTGGAGGCAGATGCCCTTCCTGCTTTGGAGGGAATAGTGTTTCCTCTTAGCATTAGGGTTCTAGATTATACCTTCCATCACATCAAAAAACTTGCTCAACTAATGATTCTTCTTTCTCCTGTTTCATTATCTTGCCCTGAAATCTGCTCTTTCCTTCTAACACTTAAAAATGACCATCTTCCATTCTCCAAAAGTTAAGCCAGAAAAACAAACCAACAGTGATCACCTCCTATGAACCTGCTTCCTCTTCAGTCCTTTACTTAGGCATTGTGTTGCTGAACAGGAAGTGAGTTGAGCTAGGGAAACATACAGACGCTTGGGAGGGACACTCACTCACTTGGGGCAACAGTATACTTTGCATGCCCGCAGAATTGGTAGTTTGTCTTATGACAGTTCTAAGTGCATGGTAGTGTCTTTTTGCCTCTAATACTAAGTCTGAAGAGGAGGGAGAGAGAATACCAAGTACACTTTACTTTTCTATTATTTTTAAGGAACTCAAGGCTAAAAGTATCTCGCTCACAATGTGTTCACATTTTAAAGCCACAAGCCCATTTCTACTGATTTATTTTGTGATTTTGTTCCCAACCACGTTTCAAATACTACAAGGGAATGCGTAGTAGGGTCAAGTGATTCTAAATGATGGTCAAAGTCATAAACCTGCTTCAGAGAGAAATCAACTTTGCACTCTGATCAAAGAACACTGGACTTGAAGTCGGTTTCTTTGAATTGAAATTCGAATCAAATACTTCAATGAGAAAAATTTTCAGAAGAGGGTAGGTTCTGCAGCCAGCCATGGCACCAGCCATTTGTGTGATATTGGTAAATCAACATTTTTAGTGTATCCATCCACAGAATGATGAATGTAGTTGAGGGAAAGCCTTCCAACATGTTTTTCTTCTGTTACAAGTAAGATCATTAAAATAAATTCATGAGCCCAAATATAAAACATAGGAAAGTGCAACTTCTTCGACTGTGTTCAAGCGAGTGCTTTGGAGTTGTGCCGGAGTGCTGTGGTTACAGAGTGGCCTCTCTACAGACTGAAAACAACCGACACGGTTTGTTATTCAGAATCTGCAGATTTTGAAAATTAGACCTGTTTTTGTTTAGGTAGTCAATAAAAAAAATGGAAATTAAATCTCCACTAGATGGCAGTAAATTAAGTGTTTGTGTGATAGCTTTGTACTTCCGCCTCATATTTAACACAAATCTACGATTAGCACACCTTTCCGAGGAATTCCATTTTCTTATATTTAACTTTAAGATTTTTTCAGCCTTCCAATTTATTTTCACTTCATATTCTGTTTTTAAGATACCACAAAACTATTATTGGTTAGTCTAGTTTTTACAATGCCTTGTAAAATATTACTTGCCCTGGTCATGACAATTTCTAAAAACTGCACAATATTCTGAACATTATATCTACATGAGAATCTAATTTTTTTGTTTTGTTTTTCAAGACAGGTTTTCTCTGTGTCTCTCTGGCTGTCCTGGAACTCATTCTGTAGTCCAGGCTGGCCTCAAAGTTTATTACTAATACATTCTTGATTTTTCAGTTTCTTTGAAAGCCAGATCATTAACTCAATGGTGGTTATTCATCTTTTTGAGTCCATAACATTCACTCTGTCCTATGGCACTGAAATTCTAGTGATAAAAGCAGTTTACCTTCATCATGGGTTTGTGGATATTGGATTACTTTGTAGGGAGGAGACGATTTCAGTTTATGTGATATGTGAACACTATGATAAGTGTTCCTAGGATGATTACTGTTCTAATTTACTTTTCTGTTTACTGTGATAAACACCATAACTTAAGACAACTCGCAGGAGGAAAAGGTGCTTTTGGGAAGTCAGGGAACTGAAGGATGAGCAGCGGCAGGAAGCCTGGGGGAAAGCTGCTTAACGGCTTGCTTGCTCCTTAGCTTTTGCTCAGTAACTTTCTTATATAGCTAAGGAACTTCTGACTAGCAGTGGTACTGCCTCTTGTATAAGTGGTGGACCCTCCTATATAAATTATCAATCAAGTGTGTCCCACAGACATGACCATAGGCTAAGGTGATTGAGGTAATCGCTCAACTGGGACTCCATCAAATGTATCCACTTGACAGAGAACTAGAGAGTGAGTCATCATAGGAAGCTACCCCATGCTTATAAATTGCAAGATATAAAGCATCATGGAGATACAGCACATCTTCCTTTGAAAGTCAGCAGCCTCCCAGAATGCAAAGAAGCTGGTAGTTTTGTGCTAACAGTGATCCCCTCAATAGCTGCCCCATTTCTCATGATCAGGCACTATTTATTTATACACCTCAGTAGAAAAAGACACACTGCATTAATTTGATGTCATCCTGTATAGGTCACACTGATCGCCTGGTAAGTCTTCCTCAAGGTGGGGGCACCTATGGAGGAATAATCATACACTGCAGAAAAGACACGAAATTTATGTTTGTTTAACCAAGAGAAATTAGTATTGGCTTCCAAAAATATTTGCTCTCAAAATTAACCAAATTTTGATGACAAAGAAAATGATTACCAAAACACCTAACCTCCTTCCCTTGGCCATTGATTCCTGACATCCAGGCTTGGTTCATGGTGCACAAGACCTGGCTAATGTCAACTTAATTTTCTGAGGCAGCTCTCTTAGGAAGTCATGGGCATAAGCATTTTAAATTGCTTGGATTGTCAACTTTGTAGGTTTTAAAAGAAAAGTTTTTAAAGAAAAAATAACTTTAAACTCAAGTTTCAACCTCAGTTCAGTTTTATCTGCTAGACAGGCTCTTTTTACAGTGCCTTGTGGGAAAGACAAAAGCCTTTCATTAGTAATGTTAGTGCAAAGCAGAAAAGAAACCAGTAACTGTGATATACTAGACATGTCACAGAAAATGCCAGTTAGAAGTCCAAAGATGGCTGGCTACTCTGTAATCTGTTAGGCCTAAATGGTAGTCTAAGTCTTTGAATTACCACTAACTATAAAAACCAAACTGCTACTAAATGTTTGACACTGTACCTTTCCATTTCTTAACTAGTCATATCTTTAGACCATTGAATACATTTCCCTCAGATTAATCCTGTAACATCTTAATCAAATTCAGGTAACAGTGAATCAAATATTGCAATGTCTTTTTACACCTTTGGAGAAGGTTGAATACAAGTTAAATTAGTGTATGAAATGCTCAATTCAAAGAACATTTGATGGTGCCATTTTTCAATATTTACAGAGTATATTTTTTAGATAATCATGTGGTACTCTTTTTGCCTATTTCTATGTGGAATGTAAGAGAGAAGAAATCATCTAGCAGGGGAGGAACAGAGGGGGAAAGCAATGAACAAGATATTGAGATATTATGGGCTAAGATAGAAACCTGCTGCTAGGGAAATTCCCAGGAATCCACAAGGACAACCCCAGATTAGACTACTAGCAATAGTGGTGAGGGTGCCTGAACTGGTCTACCCTGGTAATCAAATTGGTGAATACCCTAATTATCATCATAGAGCCTTCATCCAGTAATTGATGGAAGCAGACGCAGAGATCCGCAACTATGCACCAGTCCAAGCTCCAGGAGTCCAGTCAAAGAGAGAGAAGAGGGATTACATGAGCAAGGGGGGTCAAGATCATGATGGGGAGTTCTACAGAGACAACTGAACCAAGCTCAAAGGAACTCACAACTTGAGACAGACATCTATGAAATCTGCATGGGATGGGACTTAGACCCTCTGCATACGGGAGACAGTTGTGTGGCTGGGTCTGTTTGAGGGGCCCCTGGCAGTGTGCTTAGGATGCATCCCTGGTGCATGAGCTGGCATTCTGGATCCCATTACCTATGGTAGGACACCTAACTCACCCCTGATAAAGTGGGGAGGAGCTTGGTCCTGCCTCAACTGAATGTACCAGGCTTAGCTGTCCCCCCTTGGGATAACTTATCCTGTGGGAGGAGAAGCAGGGGGGAAGAGGGAGAGAGGGAGGAGGGTTGAGAGGAGGATCTGTGGTTGGTATGTAAAATGAATAAAAAAATGAAATCATAAAAAACATTTTGTTCTTAGCAATATCAATCCTTCTACCGAAATGGGTTCCTGAGGGGTTTGTATTAAGGATTTTCTCTAGAAATCATTTGATTATTGTGTTTCAGATTTTATATGACTGATTTGAGTGTGGTAGACATTACAGTCCCTCAAATGTGCCAATGACATTGCATTAAATATAAAGTTTGTTATTTTGTTTTAAATCTTCTGTATCTTTTTGGAAAAGAACATGACTTCTGATCACCAAATCTCATTTTTTCCTCAATAAAAGAGACAAATAGGTTTTTTTATTGATCAGTTTGGTGATCAGTTCGGTAGCCCCACATAACTAGTTCTGTCCAATGAAATGTAATCAGAAATCTGGCATGTCTGCAAGAGAAGTAAGCTGGATGATCACATTTTCATCAACACACTGGAGGCAGAAAAAGAACAGGTACTGGGGGTGAGACTATAAACCCTCAAAAGCTGCCCCCAGGCTGTGCCTCCTAAAGGTTCCATAATCTTCTTAAAGAAACCAAGTGTTCTAATACCTGAGCCTAGGAAGGACATTTCCCATTCAAATCACCATACTTAGCCTTTCTTTACTAATATACAGAATACATGGGTGAGTTTTATCATTCATTTTTATTTTCTGACTTGCTCTTGCTATATCAAAACTTTCTTCAAACAAATATTGAACAATTCCCAGACATTTGCTTACAGGTACATCTGAAAAGCATAATCTTCCTCTATTATACAAGCAATTTTAATTCGACTAAAATAAGGAGAAAACTAAGCCTATAGTAGTATTTCAGTGACTAAATGTGTCTCTCCTTATAAATGCACAAAGGAGAAATCTGCAATGTTTTGTAGTTTGCCATTTAAATGATACATTTGTACGCTAAGACTGTAATATTTGTAAAGAAATAAGGTTATTGCAGTAGGGGAGTAATTATTGGATTTCTAAATTTCATAAGTCCTTTCAGTAGGAGAACATACAAATATTCATCTTATGGAAAAGAAATCATGTATTTGATTTGCCTTGGGAAGTTGTCGATTATCTTGTCTGTTGTGTTTTTTAACATTGTCCATTTTCTCTAGAGTTGGTGCTATGTATTGTGATGTGCTCACAGGACCAGGGTGATCAGTGATAGTTAATACTGATAATAGGCAAATTTCCTTCTATCAGTTCTGTGGAGCACAGACCAACATGGACATAACATCATGTAAGGCTATTATATACCCAAGATATCCTACAAAAGATGTTTAAGTGCAGACCTAACCTGAAGCATAGTGATTAGTAACTTAAAATAAAAAGATTCATATGTTTGCACGGATTGGTCCAGGAACCCAGTCTTCAGGTACATAAAATACAGTAAATAAAAATGGCTGGTTTCCAGTAACAAACTTGTAAAAAAACATTAAATACTTATTTTTATATTATGTGTGTGTCTATTTGGGAGTATGTGCATGTGAGTGTGGGTATCCTCAGAGACCAGGGGCACTTGGATCCTCTAGATCTGGAGTTACAGATGGTGGTGAGATTTTCCATGTGGTGCTAGGAGACACACCCAGATCCTCTGCAAAAGCAGTAAGTGCTCATACCTGCTGAGCCATCTGTCTAGCTCCCATAAAGAGGCTTAGAATATAGTGCTTTTTCTGTTGTTTGTGAATAAATTGTAGTTTTTAAATGTAACTTTTATTTATTGATAATATTTTTATTTTATTTCTTATCATGGAAAAATTTTAAAATACTGAGGTAGGTAATAGTATATTCTGCAGTATCATACCAATGGAGTTAATAGTTTATCATGCACCATGAAGTCTCCTCATTTCACCTTTGTCAAAAATTGCTTTTAAACATTCCAGAAATGAACTGTATCTCTCTTTGAACAATTTAGATACATATATGTACATATTTAATCCAGACATCAAGGAGTAGTGCAGATATCTCCTACAGCTGTCTCCCTCTGAAGTCCTCTGCTCTGAGACTTCAGATAACAGCATAAAGTGGATTCCCCAGGACGGAGCAGTCAAACCTTCAAAGACAAGGTGAATAATGTAGGCAGATAGGTTAACTGCCAGAAAGGTAAATCTAATCAGTATGTGCTTTAGTGTAATTGTTACTAGGACTAAAGCATGAACATACACAACTTTTCTTTATAAAATGGTGTAAACGATAAAAGAAATGGAACCTGTGGTATTTATGTGTTTATGGAGGAAGTAGGGCAATGGAGATAGGGCTTATCACAACTGAATTGCAAGTCTTTCTTTTTCTTTCTTCAATTAGCAATGGTATTATATTAAGTACTGTATTTGAATTCTAAGGCAAGAGTAAGCAGCATATTAAAGGAGTGTCTTTGTTATTTTTCTCATTGCTTTATTATTTAGTTTTTAAAATATTTTGTTTGTTATTTGAGATTTCTGTATAGTGCAGCTTGATCACAACCACCCATTCCTTCACCTCTTTCCAGATCTACCCCTCTTCCCTATCTACTCATTTCATGTCCTTTTGTTTTTTAAACCCATCAATACCAATTTGTGACAAAAAAATTCTCGGATATATAGCCTTCTACTGGAGCATGATTGACTTACCAGGGCCTATAGTCTTTGAGATAACTGAATCTTCTCTACCAATAGCTATCAATTGCCAATATATTCTTGGCTAATCATGGGGCTTTGTGATCAGCTCCCCTCTCCATGCTTGGTTGTTGTCTTCCTCGGACTTGCACAGGTTTGAGGTATGTTGTCACAACTGCTGTGAGTTCACAATGCAGTTGCCCTGCTGTGTCCAGAAGAGACTGTTTCCTGATCCTCAACCCCTTTTCTGCAATAATCCCTGAGCCTTTGAAGGGAGGGTTGTAGTATACATGATCCATTTAGGGGTAAGCATTCTATAGTCTCTTATTCTTTGTACCTTGAATAGTTGTTGGTTTCTGTGTTTATCACAACTTACTGCAAACAGAAGCTTCTCTGATGAGTATTGGCAAATGCATTGATATATAGATACAATAATATGTCAGTCATTAGGAGTCTGTTTAATAGTATGTCCACTTAGCAAAATAATTGCAGTGTCCCCTAAGGTCTATGATCTGTCACAAGGCCAATAATGGTGCTAGATACAGGCTTTATTTTGTGGAAGGAGACTTAAATATCCATTGAGAAAGGAGTTGGTTGCTCCTATAAGGTCTGTGCCATTATACCATCAGTGGGCATGTCTTGCTAGGTCAGTCATTATTGTAGCTTGAAGGATTCACAACTGGGAAAAATTAGTGATTGCTTTTCTCCTTTAGTAGCATGCTTAGTATCTCCTAGAACTGTGAAAGCTAGCCAATAGGAATGAAGCTTCTATGTTAGTACCAGCTGCTTCTATGTTATATGATTCAAGTATGTGGTGTCTTCATTAATATGGTCATATTGTCAAGTTATGGAGGGTAATTGGCAGCATTGACCATAGCCTGTAAAGTTTTGGAATCTGTGGTACCTTACTGGATAACAATTCTAAAAGAAGTAACCCATTCCTGGCACTGGTCTTTCATTTATTAGTATCTGTTATTGGGTAGGGACATCATTACCCTGTTGTAGGGTACCTCCATTTAAAATATTTTATATGTTTAATATAAATGTGTATATATATGCATTTCTGCAATTTCAAAAGGTCTTTAATGTTATTTACACCTCTTTATTTCCCTCCTTTATCCTGTTCTCCCTCTCCTCACACCAATTAAACCCTTCCTGATCCTTTCATGCCTTTTTAACCTTTCATACCAGTATGCTTTATCTATACATACACACACACACACACACACACACACACACACACACACACACATATCACATCTTCATTGTCCACTTTTCAGTTCATGGACATCTAGGCTCTTGAGAGTAGAGAAACTGGAAACATTGATGAGAACTATCTCTACAGTAATATACAGAGCCTTTTGAATGTGGTCATGCCTCATTATTAAATTGGGCTATTTGTTTTCTTGATGGTTAGCTTTTAGGGGGTTTTGTATGTTCTAGATCATAGCCATCTTTCAGGTGCATAACTGGTAAATAATTTTTCCCACCTTTAGGCCACCTCTTTACTCAAGTGATGGTTTCCTTTGTTGTACGGAACTTCAGTTCCATGAGATTATGTGTTTTTGATTGTTGGTTTTAAAGTTTGTGCTCTCAGTGTCCTGGTTAGAAGTCTTTTCAGTCCTTATACATTCAAGTGTATTCCAATAAGCTAACAAAAGCAACCCTGAGAAAGGGCTTATGTGAGCTCACAGTTTGAGGGCACCATTCATCATGATGGAACTGTCCAAGTGACAGGGGCTTGAAGTGACTGGTCCCATTGGATCCAGCCCCCCAAGTCGAGAGTGATGGATATTTCTGCTCAGTTAACTTTCTCCTCTTTATTCGGTTCAGAACTCAAGCCTAGAGAATGTGGTTACCCACCTTTATCATAGATCTATCCACCTCAACTAACCTAAATAGCATAATCTCTCACAGGCAGGCCCAGGGCCTAAATAATCCCTCACAGGTATGCCTAGAAGCTTGTCTTTTAGATGATTCTAGATCCTGTTGAGGTGACAGCATTAGCAATCATAATGAGGTAGTTTCATTACTGGTATTTGCTAATCACAAAACCAAGGTCTAGATATGGAATGATAACAATTCTACTATATAAACACTATAAGAATTAAATGAGATAATCAAAGCTCAACTCTATTTTTATGTTGTGTATAGTACAACAATCAAACTTGTGTTTAAGCAAAAAGTGTACAATTTGTTCCTATGATGAACATTTATAGTTTTGTGACCAATATCATAGAAAACACTGCCATCATTTCTGAAGGTTCTCTGAGTTCCTTTCAGTCAGCCTCCTCCTTCTCTCATACCTTCAACTACCTCTACTAAAGATTTGTGTTGTGTTGTTATAGTTTTCCAGTTTCAAGGATTCCATGTGGGAAAAAAATCATACAGTATTTAGTCTTTTCTATCTGTGCTCAGGGTAATAATTTTGAGAATAATCAATATGATTGAAAATATTACTAGTTTGTTCCTGCTTAATACCAGATAATATTCTGTGTTAAACTGACCCACAAGGAGTCATTGGACAGTTATTTTGTGGAGGTTAAGTTATGCGACTACTTAAGCACACTTATTTGAGTAGATGTAATTTTCATTTACCACAAGTAATTACATAGAAATGAGACCATCGGGTTGAATGTTAACTTCATGATTATGCTTTTCTCAGCTGTACATGGGCTTCCTGCTAACGTTTTAATGTAAGACACTTTATTTAGTCTCCACCCTATTCATCTCACTTGTTCCCCCTCCAACATCCTCCTAGAGTCCTTTCTATTCCACAATACTCCTAAGTGACACCCCTCACATAAATACACACAGACACAAACAGATACAGTTATACATATGATCTCTCTCTCTCTCTCTCTCTCTCTCTCTCTCTCACACACACACACACACACACACACATAACACTCTCAAGAGGAGGAGAGAGAACATGTTATTCTTGTCAGAATCTAGTTTATTTCATTTAGCATAATAATGTCCATTCTCTTAAAGAGAACAGGGCTTTCTTCTTTATGTCTGAGTTATGCTTGGTGGACTGTCAGCAATCAGAAAATAGACCTGCTATAACTCAAGAGAGAAACAACAATTAAATTGCTAATCTTTAACTTTTAAGTTTTTATGGTAAAAATAAGAAACTATACTGAGATTTTGCTGGACTATTCTGCGTCTAAAGGTTAAACTATGAGCCAAAAAGTTGTGTGTTGCTTTGTTTGAGGTAAGACATTTCATTCCTTTTGTCAAACCTGATTGGCTTCAGGATGAGATTAATTTTCATTTATTAGATAAAATTCATCATTGTAGAATCCATTAGGCAATTATGGAATGCCTAAATGCTTTATATTTTCATAGAAGATGCTTGGAAAACTGGTGAAATGGGACTGTAAGCTTCACTGTTCCTGTTTATTAAATTTGAGGGCATGTTGGAGCCTGCTTTAAGTGGTTGATAAAACCGTATACCTTTGGTATGCGGTCATATGGATTAATTTCCCATCTATCATACTTCTGCAAGCTGATAAGTGGTTTAGCTTTCAGTGTTGGATAAAGCTTAAGCCAGCCTCAATCCCTAAAACAAAGTGGCAAAGTGGTTTCACATATTAACTATACCTTGGCCATTATAAGGTCCAGTTTTCAATAGAGTTTGTAGAGAGCTGTGTATTGCTGTTATCATCAAGGGTACCAACATATAGAGAGTGTGGATGGATTTTCTAAAGTCAATTGTTATTTGCTTTTCTTACTATAAATTGTGACTATTGCCTCCTTTAAAAAGAAGGATGGTAGTATTTATGAGTGATTTTTTTCTTTTTTTCAACTTTCATTCTTCTCTCATTCACCATATCCCAGCTGCAGCCTCCCCTCTCTCTACTCTCCCCCATCAACTCCTCCTCCATTTCCCTTAAAAAAAAAGGAAGAAAGAAAAAGAGCAGGCCTCCCAGGGACATCCACCAAATATGGCCTAACATGTAAGGCTAGGCACAAACCCCCATATCACAGCCAGAAGCAGCAACCCAGCAAGAGGAAAAGAGTCCCAAGCACAAGGAAAGGAGCCAGACACATAACCTTACTCCCATTGTTGGGAGTCCCACAAAATCATCAAGCCACACAGGTATGCGGAGGACCTAGCTCAGATCCACACAGCTTGTTGTGGGGTTGTCTGTGAGCCCCCACGAGCCCTGTCTAGTTGACTCTGCGGGGTGTGTTCTCGTGCTGTCCCCCTGACCCTTTGCTCCCACAATCCCTCTCACCCTTCCTAGTGCTTGGACTTAGGTCTCTGCATCTACTCCCATTGGTTGCTGGTTGACACCCTTTCAATGACAACTGGTCTAGGCCTCGATCCACGGGCATAGCAGCACATCATAGAAATCATTTCATTACCACCTCCCACCCCAAACTCTTGTTTGGTTCTGTCCTGGATCTCTGGGCTGCCCTGTCTCTGGTTCCTGGCCATTCAGGCAGTGTCAGATCATGGGTTGGCTACTCCCACAAGTTCTGTGCCACCATTGCCCCAGTATATCTTAGAGACAGGGCAAACTAAAGATTAAAGGTTCTGTGACTGGATTATGTCCCAGTTCCACTGCTAGAAGCCTTACCTGGTTACAGAAGATGACCAGCTTGGGGTCTGTATTCTCATTGCTAGGAGATTTCACTAGGGTCACTCTTGCAGATTCCAGAGAGTTTCCACATCGCCCCCGAAGTACCCCCCACTTCCGGTCATCTCTTCTAGTACTCTTCCTCTCTTCCTCCCCCACACCATATCTCCCCTGTTCCCATCCCCACCTGCCTTTAGTCCACCCACAAAATTTGTTCTATTTCTCCTTCCAAAGGAAGTGCATGCATCCCCCCTTAAGCCCTCCTTGTTACTTAGCCTCTCTGGGTCTGTGGATTGTAGCATGATTGACCTTTACTTAAAAGCTAATGTCCACTTATGTGAGTACATACCATATTTGTCTTTCTGTGTCTGGGTTACCTCTATGAGTGATTTTTTTTTTAATCAAAAAAATAATGGGCATGGGGCAGGCAATATCTCAGTGGTTAAGAGCACTGGGTGCTGTTCCAGAGGATCTGGGTCCAATTCCCAGCACCCATATGGCTGCCCAGTCTGCAACTCCAGTCCCAGGGAATCCAATTTCCTCTTATGGCCTCCTTAGTTACTAGATATGTGTTGTACATAAACATACATCTAGTCAAAATGCCTATACCTATAAAAAATCAACAATAAAAGAAATAATGAACAGAAAAAGAGATTCAACAATCCATAATTGTTGATAACCCTTGAAGTCAAAAACTATATGGGTGTTTCCTCCTGACAATGATTTATTGGTGAGAAATTGATTGCAATGTAATGAAAAACATTTCAAAATTATGACAAAATGTGAAGAAGTTGTTTATAAAAATTTCCAATTAAAAATAGCTATTATCTTTTTTTCTATTTGCTATCTAGCTTTGAACCTTTATTTCACAATGATATTTAAGTTTTCTTTCTTAGGGAGGTATAGTGATACTGTATTTTCAGTTCCTATTCCTTCTTAAGATGGTTACCATTCCAGCTCAGACTGTGTTGGTATTAGTCCTAGAACTACAAAAAAGCCTTGCCTACTTATCTTGAGTCATATCATTTAGAGAAAAGACAAGGCAGTGCCTAATCACCATGAATCTAGAATCCCCCTGATGCACAAACAAAATTTATGATTAGACAGATGCTGGTAAGCACAATATAGAAAAATGCAGAGGGAAGGAAGGGTGGGATGAAGGACTGTTTCAGAGGGGGTGGTTGAGAAAGTCCAGAGTAGAGATTTGATAGACATGAAGAGAACCATGAAAGCTCTCAGGGGAGAGTATTGTGATGACAGTACCTAAGAACAGGGCCCAGGATTAAAGAATGGGTAATAAGTCACGTAACACAGGAGTCCAAAGTGGCCAGGGCGTTTCAGAGATGGGCTGGAGGGTCAGCCAGGGCTTTGTCACAGAGGGTAAGTGGACATGGTTGGCACGTTAACTCTTTTTTTTTCTTTTTGAATTTTCTTATTGACATGTATTAATTCACATAGACTCCTCTGAGGTTTTGGATGATAATCTGATTTGATACACGCTTTAGAAAATT
Organism: Peromyscus melanophrys; assembly: GCA_902168415.1. Classification (NCBI taxonomy): domain Eukaryota; kingdom Metazoa; phylum Chordata; class Mammalia; order Rodentia; family Cricetidae; genus Peromyscus; species Peromyscus melanophrys. Next base: position 8,166 of record CABHPR010113463.1, on the reverse strand, counting down.
ATTGTGGTGTTCTGTTGCATATTGACTCCAGAAGCTGAAGTAAAGGTAAAATTGGGGGGACACACACAAACAAGGTCAAGTTTGGTATTTACAGATTTGCCTGCATAATAAGCGTATTTGTGGTTGCAAATCTTTATTTAATATACTTTGTGTCAATTCATAAGCATGTTCATATGCAGAGTGCTACAAAGTTTGAGATAAGTCTTATCCAGTGTTAACAAATGCATTCTTTTCTACCTCATTCACCTCTGTTTTCTAAAAACATACATTGTTACTTATGTTTGGTCCACATTTATTGGATTTTAGTATTTTTGTTGTTTAAAGTGGCATGGTGTGTATTGTGAGTTGGCAGGTAATATTTTGAGATTCCCAGGATGTGATGTGTATTACAAAAGGAATCTATATATTGGGTCAGCTTTGTTCAGGCATGAATTAATGAGTCAGAAATGTGTATGTCCAGAAAAATATGGAAGAAAATCGCCAACATGTAGATGAGGTAACTCCAGAAAATGATAAAGTGAGATCCATACTTTGGAGAAGAGATTCATTTGTGGGTTTATGAGATGGCAATTTACGGCTGGAATGCACTGTAAAAGCTGAAATGACTGAAGAGCTACTGGCTGGAGTGGCCTCACCTACCTGCTGGAGCACCATGTATTCAGTTATTTGCAAGTATATACCTTCTGAAAATAAAGAGAATTCTTCTGTTAAAAGTATAACTATATATGTTTACATATGTGCAATAACTCTTGTATACCTAAATCCCTGGATGCTCAAATCCTTTACATAAAATGTTATAGAATTTATATATAACACAAGCATATTTTTGCTGTATAATTTAAATAGTATCTACATTTCTTATTGTAGTAGGTCTTTCTTTGGACTGTCAGCTCCTGAATAACAAAACAGAGATCTTTTTTATTAAGTCCAAAAGTTTGTCCTTAGCTTAGGCTTGTTTCCAACTAGCTCTTAAAACTTAAATTAACCTGTTTATATTAATCTATGTTTTGCCATGTGGCTTGTTACCTCTCCTCAGTACTGTATGTTTGACTTCCTCTGCATCTGGCTGGTGAATCTCCCCCACCTTCAATTCTTTCCCAGAGTTCCTATCTCTCCCTGAAATTCCCCCCTCATCTCTCCTGCCTAGCTATTGGCTATTCAGCTCTTTATTAAACCAATCAGAAGATGCCTTAGACAGGTAAAATTAAACAGACACAATTTCACCACCACCAAAATAATGAGAAACAGCTGGCAATGTGGAGCAGTAGCTGCCACCTCCATGGTCCCATTGCCACCATTTGTAGCTTGGTCCAGCCCTGACTGCAGCTTCCACTCAGCAAGCTTCCCAGGCTAGCCTCAACCTTGGGATCCTCCTGCCTCTGCCTCCTTCAGCAAATCCTACTGGTGTGCACCACCACAACAGGCCAAATGCAGATTGGGCCTGACCTGGTGACTGCAAGGCTACAGGCAAGTGGCCTTTTCATAAATCCGTGCCCCACATTGGGTGCCAAATTTAACGCAAATCTTAAAAGGTCTTATTAATAATAATAGTAAAAAAAAAAAAACTCAGTGCCACCTATTGGGGTAAATTCTGAAAGATCAGAGAGACAGAACAAGCTACAGCTAACCTCACCTTACCAACTTCTCAGCTAATCCTGTTTCCTCAAGCTGGAAGTCTCTGAGTCCTCATCTGAATGGATCTCAGCTGAACTGCTGCTAAAAGTCTAAAAGCTTAAAAGCCTCTAGTTCCTGGTCCTCTTTCTGCTTTCTGCCATCACTTCCTGGGATTAAAGGTGTGTGCTACCACTGCCTAATCTCTATGCTTAATATAGTGGCTGTTCTGTTCTTTGTCCCCCAAGATAAGTTTATTGGGGTACCCAATATATCAACCACATTTTCACACAGTGTCCAAAAAGATTATCCCAACATCTTATATTCTCTAATATTGAAATATACGTGTGTGTGTGTGTGTGTGTGTGTGTGTGTGTGTGTGTGTGTGTGTG
>CABHPR010113462.1:4756-25675 GCA_902168415.1 Peromyscus melanophrys | reverse complement strand
ATCCAGTACTCTCTGCCACAGGTAATGCCATGAAGCCAGCTGTTTCCCTTATGGGCTCAGATGGTCCTGATGAAGGGATGGAGATGAACTGCAAACCAATGCTCAGGAATGTCACCACTAAGGTGCCCCAAAGCCCTGTCCAAAATGGCTCCTACTTCACCATGAGGGATAATGACTCCCCTTTTACCTAACAAAATGGCACAGAGGGTGTATAGCAAGGAGGCAGCCAAGCAGAGGCAGCCCCAAGCCTGGATCGACCCTTGGTTCCAGCTCTTCCTACCCAGGAAGGCACAAAGGTCTCCACCCTTGGCTTCTTCAGTCAGGGTAGGAAGCAGAACCAATTTTTTGGCACTTTCTTTAAAAAAAGAAAAAATTTTAGACTTATTTATTTTATGTGTATGAGTTTATCTTCATGTATATATGTACCCCTCATGCCTGCAGAGGCCAGAAGAGGGCATTAGATCCCTTTGAACTGGAATTACAGATGGTTGTGAACTATGTGGGTGCTAGGAACTGAACCCGGTCCTCTATAAGAGCAGCAAGTACTTTTAACCATTGAGCCCTCTCATTGGTTCTGAGATATCCTTTTAAATATGAATCCTGTGTGGTTATTTGAGAGACAAATTCACACTGTAATTCACACTAAATGGGGTGGGCTTTAGCATAGTTTACCATTTACCAATGATCTAATCCATTCAGGCATAGCCCAGAAGGAAGAACTGTCCTCTCTCACCTAAGGGTAACTATCACTGAGTCTGGAGAGTGAGATATGATGTGTGATTTGTGACAATTCTGGAGGGAACCTCTAAGGCCTAAGTACAATCTCTTTTTCTGCACAATGGCTCCTAGTGATGGACAACCTGAGACTCATGCACCACACGGGCAAGAGCTGAACTTACATTGCGTAGTTAAGATGTGGAGCTATGGGGTTGGGGGTTGTTACTGTGGCACAGCAAAGCACATCCTGACTGATGTTGCCACCAAGCTCCCTGCCTCTACCTCCAGGATCCCTCTCCAACTTCTTGTAGCTCACCCGGTTCCAGACAACACCTGAGCAAGCATGCTGCAATTTAATAGTGCCCTTCGAGGTAGCACCTCAGCTCATCAACTGGGCACACCAAGGGTTTTAATGACTGGGCAGGACAAAAGCTGGGGAGCTGTGAGTGTGGGCAGGAACCACAGAGGTCTGTCCCCAGGCCCCTCACCCCTTCTCCCAGATTCAACCTCTGGTAGAAAATGAGTGCTTTTCTGGGAAAGACATCAGCTCTATGCAAGCATGCCTGCAGGCTGACTGCAACTTTCCCACTTTACAAAATGGAAGGCTGTGGCTCAGACACTTTACGGAGCTTGCTCAGTGTCACAGGCTTAGGGTAGGTCAGATTCTCCAAGGACTTCCTATGACACTGGTTTCTCCTTAGGCACCAGCTCAAACCAATCCTGGACTAATTAGTCCCCTGGTATACAAGTGGCACCCAATCTTGGTAAGAAGAGGACCTGGTCTGCCTGCAATCTGTCATTCCTGCTGGTTGACTCCACTCTGGTGTCTCACCTTGCCAATAATTTACTCTGCAAACACGTCCTAGGTGGCCTCTGGATTTGGAGAGCTATAAAATTAAATTGATACTGCACCCAGACGCACCTTGGGGATATATCTTCTTCAAGGTCCTCTAATGAGACCATAAATCGCAGGGGCCATGCCTGAATGGCCGGCTCATGGCTCGGGAACGCAAGGACTGATGGATCACATGGCAGTTCTGTGTCCAAGGCCCATTACTTCTTGCTGACACCAACAACACATAGTCCATTCTGAGTCAAGCTCCACAGTCACACCACTACCTTTCAACCAGAGGCAGCTCTGAACTCACCCAGTCTGGCTGCATACAGACCAGAAACACCATGCTCAGTTCCTCACCAATGCTTAAAGACAGGGGAGACATATCTAGATCTGATTTGGTTTTGCCCTGCTGCAGCTCAGCAGCACAGACTGTCCAACGTGAAGGCCCCTGCTCTCCAGGTAGGCACCCACTCCCCATGCCCTTGCTGTCTTAGCATCCCTCAGTCTGCAGGAGAGTGCCTCCCAGAAGGACTCAGGGACAGCATGCTCCTGGGTTTGTTCACTTGCCCAAGGATGTTTGCTGAGCTCTTGGCAGGAGCCAGCAAGAGACTAAACTAGGCAATCAAACTGTATAGTGATAGGGTCACTGTGCGTACTTGGGAGTGAGAGAAGTGGGAGGGGGATCAGGTGTGCTGAGGCAGGTGCACCTTTAAGTGAAGCCAAAGACAAAGGAGAATCTGGATGAAGAAATGAGGGAGGCTGGGGCCAGGGATGGGGAAGCAGCAAGCCCCAGGGCTCAGCCTACCTAAGCCCCAAGCACTGACAGAGGTGGAGGGAACAAGAAGACATTCAAGCATGAAAGGCACAGAGGTGAAAGCAGCCAGGGACCAGGGACACAGGGCCCCAAAGGCCACGGAAGGGACTTGGCTTTCTCACCGGGCTCAACTGGAAGCCACAGGCGGGTTTAAGCAGAAAACACAGAATAACGTATAATGGCTACTCTCTGGACTCTGCATCCAGTCGCATAACCTCCAGCATTGGCCTCTATCACCATCAAGGGTTGGCTCCCACAGCAGGTGGGGCTTGAACCCAGCCCCACGTTCCCTCATGCTGGGCTCATAGTAGAACCTGTGCACTGACTCTGGCTCTTTACCTCTGGCAGGGGACCCAGCAGGCAGATGTTTCCCGAAGATCCAAACTTAGCACAATGTTGTCCCCTCCACCAAGGACAACTACACAAAACAGATGTGAACTAAAAGGTAAAACTTGCAGGCAAACCAGGCAGAGAGAGGGAGAGAGAGGTAGGGGTGATGTGGACTCTCACATGCGTGTGGTAGCTAAAACAATACGGAAGCAGAGTAGAGCGCGGGAGGGGGCGTCACTGGAGGCTGGGAAGAGAGGGGAGGTGCAGAAGGAGGATAGGAAGCAGATACTGAACCCAGGGAGCAGTAAGCTCTGGGGTTCTGCAGCGCAGAGAGGCAACTAAATACCAGGATAATATATTATATAAAGAACAGCAAGGGAACAGTCTGAAGCTTCCCAACACAATGGAACCATCAATATTTGAGAGGGAGACCTCCCCATCCTGATTTGATAGCTCACACTACATGCATGCATGGAATTAATCACAGTGCACCCCATAAATGTGCAGTAACACATCAACAAAAAGCTAAAAAAGGCTTGAAGCAGGCAGCGAGTTCAAGATTTCATCTCAACAGGTCTCTAAGTCAAGATGGAGAAGTCTCCTCCTGAGCAGCTCACTCAGAGGCCAGAAAAAGACGATCATTCACTCTGCAGCAGACACTGGGGCTGAGCCACCTTCGGGCTCTGAGCCTGTAACACCCCCTATCTTGATGAGAGGGAACAAGGTACATATTCTACAGGATCCCCGTGCGGTCAGTGGAGAGTGTACAGAAGCTGTACATCTTACTCTACACCACCCTTACCAGCCCAAGTGAAGCCAGTGGAGGAGATAAGTGCAGGTCTGTGGAATGTTCATTCTTGGCTCCAATGATGAGCAAGGGCCAGAGAAGGCAGAGCCACCCCACAGATCCACACCAGAGCAGCAGGGCAAACAGCTGTGCTTGACTCCAACAGGAGAGATGAAGGCTGGTCCTCAAGCCCCAGGTATTACAGCTGTGCTAACCAAGCTTTCAACCGAAGGGTGTGGATCAAAGACAGAGCTCTCCTTCACTCACCAGGGACCCAGATCTCACAGCACCTGCCCCACAGCTGCCACGTCCGTGGACACACTCAGTATCAGAAGGTTCATGCAGGTGTGCAGGAGGCCTGGGTGCCCAGACATGAGTGGTACCTACTCTGAGATCGCTTCAGGGAAACAGACCCCGGGGGCCACAGGAGGAATTGCTACGTCTGGAGATAAAGCTGGTTTTGCATTTTCAACTCTGCCTACCTCAATGATCACCATGGTGTCAGAGGAAATGAGGCTAAGGGGTAAAGGTTCCAAGCACACAGGATTGTTCTGGTCACCATGTGGACAGAGGGATACCGGAGACCATGACCTGACCTCAGAGTCCTTGCTCTTGCTGTCTTACCTCCCTGGAGCCTTTAGCTTGGCTCCCCTAGGCTGGCATCTCCTTATCCTGCTCTTCCTGCCAATACCTCTGTGGCCTTTCTGCCTCTCTGGCATCACTGGCTCCTCCCAGCTAAACTCTCTGTGGCATTTCTGTCTGCCAGTGGCTCCTCACCCTCCTCAACACTGTTATTCCAGAACTTGGATGCTAAGAGCCAGGAGAACCTGCTGGAGGGATGAGGAAACTATGACTTCCTTCCTCCAACCAGGGCTGAACTAACTTATCACTAATCCCTGAGCAGGATGCACTCAGGCCCTGGGCTATGAGGACTGCACAGCCCCAGCTTCTGGGGAAGCCAACCAATAGGTTTTACCCCCATAGCTGCTGTTTGAAGGACTCACGGTCTTTCTTCCCCTCTTGACACTTACTTTGGGATGCCCTGCCCCGTACAATTCAATACTGCAGATGACCCTTTTCCTCACAGTTCCCAATCCCACTCTGACTACACCCTCTCTACCCAGAGACAACACCCCACCTAAACAGCTGAAACCACGGAACACTTCACAAAAGGACTTGACAGCCCCTCATGTGCCCAGCAGAGGGCGACAGTGAATCTGGAATCAGAAAGTGGGGTGGGGAGGGGTTGCATCTTACATGGCCACTGCAGAAGCTCCTGGACTTAGGGTGAGGTCACACCCCAATGACCCCATCATGAGTTAACACACCATTCTACAGACAGTCTATTGTGCCGCTCTACTCACCTACCCTGACCCAGCTCAGACATTGACATGAGCTAACAATTGGGCAGACGGCCCAACACAAAAGACTTCGCTCCAACATGGGACTGAGTGTCCCATGAGCTATATATGGACTCCAGAGCTCCACAGAGCATCATTTTCCCCCTGTGGTGGTAAAGCTGACTGTGGGCTGTGACTGGTTCACTCTTCACAGCATTAAGGGAAGATGGGCTGCCTGTTACTGGCCTGGGAAAAGATCAAAACTCTAAGTATGACAAGTGTTTATCACCTTCCCACCTCTATAAATGAGCAAATCAGAAGCTAAGCCTCTGTAAGCTGGGGACCATCTATGCAACTGAACTTTGGAAAGTCTCCCACCTCTGCAGGCTCTAGACTCCCCCATGCAAAGTGCAAATGGAAGCACCCTGCACAGCTCTGGCTGTTAGAGATCCAGGTATCAGAACACTCAAGACCATGGGTGCAGTGGGCCAAGGTCCTCTTGCCTGTCCCCTCCCTCCCCAAGAGTGGCCATACTCACCACCTGCTTATTCTGCTGCAGCAGTGGGCAGGATAGATCCAGCTGCGGGAGGGCATAGACAGGCATGAGGGTGAGTCTGGAAGGCGGGGCACAGACAGACTTCACCACAGTGGGCTCCACGGCGGGGAAGGGGTTAGAGAGGCTGGGCCAGTTCCCCACAGACAGGGCGATGACCTAGAGGAGCAAGAGGAACAGTTAGACACCTGAACGAGGTCCCCTCCTCTTTGAGCTGAGACTTAACTTCTATAGGACATATGGTGACGCCTACGCCCCAGGCACCATCTACAAACATCTCAAAGAGGCAGGTCAGGGGATGCCCTGTGCTTCCCCAGGACACCAGGAAAACCCCACAGCTGAATCTGCATATCCACAAGGTCCTGGATATTTGAAAGAGGAATCTGCGCTGACTTCAACCCATCGAGGTGAGGAACAGATGTGGGAATTTGCACACTGAAGGGTAGGGGACCTTAATTGTGGAGGAATGGGTTAGAAAAGGGACCATGTAGGACAACACCCAGGGGAGAGGCCAGAGCCACAGGCAGAACCACCCTACTCCATGCCTGCTTGCTCCTCTGAGCCAGAGGAGAGAGGCCACACTCACCACCTACATGGACAGGACAGGGGAGGAGCTGAAAGGCCTTTTTTGCTGCTAGAGTGAGGTCTCTAAAGTCAGGCTCAGCCCCTGGTTTTACATTCAACACAGCTAAAGCTGCACCTGAGGGAGCATCCCCGGCCTCCTCAGAGACAGACAACTGCTGAGGACACCACAGTCTGTTCCAGCAGCCCCTCATCTTTCCTGACCATGAGGTGGGAGGAGGGAGGTGCCTCCTGACTTTTAGCAGGCTGTCTGCCCGTGACACAAGTGAGGAAGCCCAGAGGCTGGAAGTGTGGAAGGCCTTAGATCAGACCTTGCTTAGAGCCCAGCGTCTGCAGGCCAGGGCAGAACCCCAGGGACCTAGTTAAGCCGAGATAATTCATTGCTATCCTCAGTCTTCCTATTTATTTGGTAGTATGCATTTCTTGTTCTTAATATTGTCCTATACTTCTCCTAGCACCTCTAGTGGGGCCTTTTCCCATGTACTCCTTTGACCATAGCAGCTAGCTTTGGACTGCCCAAGACAGACACATCTCTGTCAGGGTGTCCGTGTACATCTTCAACTGCATCTGTATTCTTTTTACTTGTAGGCATGCAGGAATCAGCTCTCACTTTTTGGTTCACGGTTCTGCCTACTTTCTGTTCCTGTCTGAGGGCTCCCAGAAAGAGATCTGTCAGAAGCCAGAAGAGCTCAAGGCCTTGGCCTGGCCTGAGGAAAAGGGTGCTGCCTCAAGCTAAGCAGGCCCCATGGGAACTCAGGACATGGCACACTTGGTTCAGTCGGCTTAACCTTCCAGTATCTTTTGGTTTTCAGCACTAAAAACAAAGCCAAAACCAAACCCTAAAAACATTGTAGCTGGGCATAATAACTTATGCCTGTAATCCCTCCACTTGGAAGGCTGAAGCAGGATGAGTTTAAGGTCAGCCTGTGCTACATTAACTATATAGTGAATTTCACTGAAGCTAGCCTTGGCTGAATAGAGAGATCCTATCTCAAAATAACCAAGAAGTTCACACACACACACACACACACACACACACACACACACACACACACACAGGCATTGGCATATCCACTCCATCCTGAAAGAACAAGTTGGTATGCCAAATCTAGCCCTGAAACATGGGGCTTTGTGACTCCTGGTCTCAAACCTCTCCTCCTACTTATATCCCTGAGAAAGAGGAGGCCACCTACAGGCTGGCTTTAGGAAAGCTAATGTGTGCTGTGGAATCCAGCCGGCTGCTTCACTGAGTCTTGGACTGTCTTGGCAGTAAGATGGAGACAACAGGAACCTTCAGGGCTCTCTGAAGACAGTAGATTTTCTAGCTCTCTCAGTAGGCAAGGTGGGACCGAGGGCAGCTGTCCACTCACCTGTTCACCTAAGGCCAGGCAGGTCACAAGGACCCAGTGCTGCTGGTAATTTCGGGAGGCTGGAGGACCTAAGAGAGCCAGGCTGATGCTGTCTGTGTCTTCAGAAGTGACATTCCGAAAGAATTTGGAAGGTTCCAGGACCCACGGCCTAGGGCCTCCTTCAAACAGCATCTCCTTTGAGGAGCCCAGGGTTACCACAGCAACAGAGGAGGGATCCACAGCCTGGAGAAAGAAGGAGAAGGCTTAGCATTGCTCTGGGAGGAGGTGACCAGGCAATGCTGGGCATCCAGAACTCAGGTCCTCATCCTGCTTGGGTGCGCTGCCAGGCAAACTCTGTGTCCTCTTTGAAATTCAGTCTCCACGTGGGCAGTATGCACAGGGTTGCCATGAATTAGGGGTTTTAAAAAGAACTGGGTCCTCACTGGAGCATGGAGTACACTGGAATGCTGAGCATGGTGGTGCATAGTCTAATTCAGGAGGCAGGGGAAGAGACATGTGGGTTTCTATGAGCCAGCCTGGTCATGTGCCAGCCAGGATTGCATAAAGAGACCTTGTCAAAATAAAATTAAAAAAAAAAACAAAAAACCTGGAAATTCCCACCTGGGCTCTATCCTAACACAGACTAAATGAGAAAGAAACAACTTTATGAACAAAAACATGTTCTTCACGCTCATTTCTCACAGCTAGGAGCCAGCATTACATTGATATCCACAAAGAGGGTGTTTGGGAGCCATGATGGTACCTTGCACAGGTCCCAACACAATACTGACCAAATATTGAATGCAAGACATAATACTGAACACATACATTCACCTCCACCACACTGCTACTATTATTATTATAGTCTATGAGTATTTTACCTGCATGTATATCTATGTACCATGTGTCCACAGAGGACAAGGAGGGTTCTGATGCCCTGGGACTAGAGTTAGAGGTAGCTGTGAGCCACAATGTGGATGCTGGAAATTGAACCTGGGTCCTCTGGAAGAGCATCCAGTGCTTTAACCACTGAGCCATCTCTCCAGCTCCTGCTTTAACTACGGAACCATCTCTTTAGCTTCCCCCTACCCGCTACCCCCACTCCACACTGTGCTTTAAATAACAGAAACTAGCCAGTGTGGAGGCCTAGGGCTATAATCCCTCCTGCAGGAAGCAGAGGTAGGAGGATTTTGAGTCCAGCCTGGGTTTCATAGCAAAATCAGCTCAAATAAAAATAAAAAGGTCCGAGGACGTGATTGAGTGCTTGCCTAGCTGTAGAGACCCACAGAGGTTTCCTAGTGAGAACTTAGAGTCCGAGAATCTGAGCTTGCTTTACCCAGCAGGGCTGCATAAGGGGATGATTTGACCTCGGCTGTGGTTACCAGGTGTTTAGAAGGGTCTACACCTGGCTGTGAGGTGTGCTTTGATCTAGCAACTGGGAAGTCATTTGCCCCGCCCCTTGGCATTGTTACAAAAAGCCCATTTGAAGAGGCAGAAGGGATCATTGGGTTTTGATCCAGGTTCTCCGGAAGCTATCCTGTGTTTTTCTCCTCTTCACTATCTTTCTATCTAAAAGTTTCTTATCCTTCTCGCCTCCTCATAGGAACCCTTTTAAAAGGTGGGGGCTGGCCTCCACACCCAGCATGCTCGAGGCTTGCTCCTCAGTGAGGAGTGCTATGGAGTGTGGGGCAGAAGACAGCTCTCACAAGAAGCACAGCTGCAGACAGGTGCTCCTGGCCAGCTCGGTCAGGGCCAGCTTGCTGCCCTTCTTGCTCTATGGAGCTCTCCTCACTTTCCTTTTGTTTTCCTATTTATTTGTTTGTTTGTTTGTTTATTTTAGATGGGTCTCATTACTGAGACCAGGTCCAAGCTGCCAGGAACTCAGGATCCTCCTGCCTCAGGCACCTGAGAGCTGGGCTTACAGGTGTGCATCACCACGCCTGGTTTTATCTTCCTCATCAGTGTGTAGAGGGCAAGTTTCTAGGCCCGTTTTGTACGTGGTAAAGAACAGTGCCTAGCACACTGCAGATTCTCAACACTCACTGAAGTAAACGGTGAATTGGCCAGTAAAACTATGAGAGCCTCAAAGTCTCCAGTGAGCAACGAGAAAACTCACACAGCTTTTTACAGAAAGCCCCCATCTGTTTTTACGGACTAGGGTGGTTGTGGTGCTAAGGGACTCATGGCCTGTCCACAGGCACAAATGGTAACAGTTGGAATCTGTTTTAGTCTGCTTTCTGTTGCTGTGATAAACACCACGACCAAATGCAACTTGGGAAGGAAAGGGTTTATTTGGCTTACACGTCCCAATCAATCCATCATGAAAAGAAGTCAGAGCAGGAACTCAAGGCAGGAACCTGACTCAGGAGCTGAAGCAGAGGCCATGAAGGAACCTTCTTTGGTTTGCTCACCCTGCTTTTTATACAACTCGGGACTACCCATGTCAATCATTACTCAAGATAATACTCCACTGACTGTCTGATGGGGGCATTTCTCAACTGAGGTTCCTTCTTCCCACATGACCCTAGCTTGTTGTCAAGTTGACAAAAACAAACAGAAAACAGTGCAGGATCTATGGAGAGAGGCCATCCTCACCTAACCTCCAGAAACATTCAAGAAAAGGTGGAGGACAAGGCAGATGGCAAAAGGCAGACACAGCTCACCTTGAGGGGCAGGTAGGCAGCAAGAGTGATCTTCGCACCCAAGTGTACATGGCCGTGTGTGTAGCTCACAAGGAGGGTAGTAGAGCCCTGGGCATCAGCTCTCACCATGACTCCGCTGCAGTGCTCAGGCCCTGGCAGCAGCCTCCCTGCACGAAGAAAACCAAAAGTTAACATGAGCTTGTTCTTCAAGGGGAAGGCAGGGCAGGCCAAGGGCCCCTTTTCATTCTGGACTTCATACACAACTCAATTTTGTTATCATTTAAATTTTCCAGAGGCTAGAGCTGTAGCTCAGTGGAAAAACAGTTACCTAGCACGAACCCTCTAGATTTCATCACCAGCACCACAAAACACAAAACAAGGCAAATTCAAGTATGATTCATGTACATTACACACAGGTCTGGTACACATACAACTGGCAATGATTTCCCATCTTCCCCCATGTGTTCAACACACCCTGTGTCCAGGATCCAGGTCACGAGAGAGCTTACCAGCAGCTCAGCCTCCCCTAGAGATCCCTTCTGGTCCCCAACCCCTCCTGACTTCCATCGGAACAGCCTCAGTGTGCTGTGTCTACGGCTTAAATAAAGTGGGGAGGGGATCACAGGCTGCACTGGCCTGCCTTCCTCACCAAAGTTCTGTCTTCACAGTCAAGCATTCTTCACCCACATTTCTGCACACTGTTCTGCTGTGGGGATGAGGAAGTACAGCAAGACTTCCTCATGCCACCGTGAACATTCCAGGTCGATCTCGTTTGGACTGTGCTACACAGAACCAGTGTGGACATATGTGGGGCCATCTTTAGATGGCATACCCCAGCCTTTCTGCTGGCTGTGTCCAGAGGAGGGGGACCAGTGGCAGGCATGTATGTGTGCAGCCAAGTGTCTCTCATAATTTATCTTGCTGACAGCTGCTTTTCATCTGTGTTATCATGTTCCATCAAATTTTAATTAAGTTTGTAAGAAATGCATTAATGTTATGCTGGTTTGTTTTTGTCCACTTGACACAAACAAGTTACTCTGGGAAAGGGAAACTCAGTGAAGGAACTGCCTCCATCAGGATGACCTGTGGGCAAGTTGAGCAAGTCTGTGGGGCATTTTCTTCATTAATTACTGATGTGGGAGGGCCCAGCCCACTGTGAGTGGCACCACCCCTGGGCAAGTGGTTCCAGGCTGTATAAGAAAGCAGGCTGAGCAAGCCAGTAAGCAGTGCCCCTCTATGGTCTCTGCTTCAGTTCCTGCCTCTAGGTTCCTCCCCTGGATTCCCTCAATAATGGACTGTAACCTGTAAGCCAAATAAACCCTTCCCTTCCCCCAAGCTACTTTTGGTGATGGTGTTTATCCCAGCCACAGAAAACCAAACTAAAACAAATGTGAATTATGACGAAGTGCACTACACATAAACTGCTCACCTCAATAAGGGGGCGGGGCCCGGTCATGGTGCTGAAGACCTTTAATCCTCACACTCTGAAGGCAGAAGCAGCAGGCAGATCTCTATGAGTTCAAGGTCTACCTGCTCTACATAGTGACTTCTAGGCCAGTCAGAGACTAATAGTGAGACCTGGTCTTAGGAAAAATCCCCGGGGCTGGAGAGATGGCTCAGAGGTTAAGAGCACCGACTGCTCTTCCAGAGGTCCTGAGTTCAATTCCCAGCAACCACATGGTGGATCACAACCATCTGTAATGAGATCTGGTGCCCTCTTCTGGCCTGCAGTCACATATGCTGTATACATAATAAATAAATAAATTTTTTAAAAAAAGAAGAAAAAAATCCCACCTCAATATTCTTATGTACAGTCACATGCCACAGGCCAGAGCTGTGCAGATTCCATCACCAGCTGTCACTCAGGCCCTTTGACTTGCAAAGCTGAGATGTGTAGTATTAACTGCTCTACCCTGACATCTATTCTCTGTCTCTTGTCACCTAAGTGGAATCATGTAGCATTTATCCTCTTATGTTCACCTGGCACAGTGTCCTCAAGGCTCCTCAGGGCTGCACCACAACAGAGCTTCCTTCCTTCTTAGGGCTGACCTAAGGCACCTGAGCCACCCACGTGTGTGAATAACGCTGCTACGGGTTAACAAAGATGTCTTTGTATTTGTACTTTCACTAAGGTCTATGTCTAGAAATGGGACTTCCTGAATCATATAGTAATTCTACTTAAACTTTGGAGAATCCACCACGTTTTCCACAGTAGCTGCCTTTTATGTCTTCCAAAAGAGCGTGGACTCCAGTTTCCTCACAACCTTGATGTTTCCTGTTGCTGTAATAGTAGCTACCTCAGTGGGAGTAGTTTTATGTTTCTTCTTTGAGATTTATTTTATTTTTAATTGTGTGTGTATAAAGCATGTACATGCATGCAATGCCCATGGAGGCCAGAAGAGGGTGTTGGATTCCCTGGAATTGGAGTTAGGCAGTTGTGAGTTACCTAATGTGGGTACTAGGAAACAAACCTAGGTCCTCTGGAAGAGCAGCATGTGCTCTTAATCACTGAGCCATCGTTCTAGCCCTTTCCTTGTGGTTTTGCTTTGAAATTCTGTGATGACTGATGAGGGTGACATCTTTTCCTACAATAGGGACTACTACATGTAACATTCACAGAAATACGTGCCCAAGTTCGTTGTATGTTATTGAATCATTTATCTGTTTTATTGTTGACACACAGAAGTTCTTTATTCTATATTCTAGATCTTAACCCCTTAATAGGAAAATGACCTGCAAATACTTGCCCACTCCAGGTGCTTTTGTCCAATAGGGTACCTGATACAGCCCCTTCCTCAGAGAGTCCTGTTACATGTACCCTGGCTTGGAGGGGTAGACACAACTAACCTATCCTGAGAACCATATGTGTCCCACAGGTTATGTGTGCCCTAGGGTGGCCCTCACACATACATACATAGACATTTACTGCCCCAGCCTGCTGAGTCTAATAAGCACCTGTGTGCCCTGACCCAGAGTTCAAGTTTCCAAGGTAAATCCTATACCCTGTACACGGAGCGAGATTCCAGCACTTTCTAAGGGAAATTTTGACCACACAGAATTTGTTTTGGCTGCTATCTTCAGAACCCAGACTCCTTGAAAAATCCACAAGATGTTCCAAGGGATGTCCACATGTAACTCTTCCACCTATTTCCCCGTGACCCATGGAGAAACCTCAGAGAGTGGAACAGAATGCCAGTAAGTGAAGGGGCTTATCAGCCCTGGGACTGCTGAATTACAGGCCCTGGATTTTCCCTTCGTACTATCCCCAGAAGCCTGAGTGGCACCCTACAGACACCCTGTGGTGTGAGGCCAGTACAGGGGACAGTCCATCTCTGGCTGTCAGCAGTCCCTCTCCCTCAAAACGCCATTTCTTCCATCCGAAATAGTTAACATGGAAACGTTAGATTTTCTAAGGCCACCAGTCAGTGACTTTGCTTGGGCACTTTTCAGAGATGTCCTTCTCTCCTGTGCAGTTCTGGATGTTATCACAACCACAGGGGATACAGTCACTTGGAAAGCATCTGTGCCATGGAGACTTACATCCCTCTCTGCCCAAATACCATCAGTGGCTCCTCACCTCTAGGTGTGAGCCCTCAGTGATAGAACAGGTCCTGATGTTCTAGGCTCACCATGATAAGCCCTGCCCCACCTTTGGGGGCATGGCACGAGCACATCCACGCACCGAATGTTGTCCATGTTCTCACCAACACCCTGCCCACAGCCTGCTCCTACTTACAACCCAAGTATCCTGCAGATTTCCTAACCTGCAAATCAGACCTAATCCTCACCTTGCCTGGATCCACACCTCTGGGAGGCCACAGCTCACAGAAACTGGAGCTGCAGGTCTGTGCCCCATCCCTGCCCAGGCCATGTGTGACCATAAGCAATGAAGCTGCCCCAGTGTCTTCACTGGACACACGGCCCATCAGCAGCTCCTGTTACAGGTCTAAATGAGGTCAGCCAGGCAAACTGCTTGCCCCCCACATGCAGGGCTGACACTGTCACAGTCACTGCCAATACCATCCTCAAGACAGGAGGCTGAGAAGAATGTACTCAGGGTGGCCTGGGCCTGTCACAGGCATTATCATGGGATCCCATGTATACAATACAGGATGGGCACCTGTTGCACTTCATGAACTGAACTATGAACATGGGCAGGAGACTCCACTCACACATGGAAGAGATACAAGCATAGAGGTGGCTTGTCAAAGGTGACACATCAGGCAGGATTCAGAGTGGACAAGAGCAGGGGCAAGGGCCATTCCTTAGGTTGTAGCCCCTCTGGTACCCACAGAGAACCCAAACCATCTTGGCTCCCATTCTGCTCCTGGTTTACCTGGCAATGGCTGGAACACACCCTGGTTCTCTACTTCCACCACCAGGTCAAAGTGGGAGCAGTCGCTTAGGGTGACCACCTCATTGGCCCCACCAGGCATGAAACCACTGATTGTCAGGGGCAGCTCCAGGGTGTGGCCCACTCGAGCCTCCACCTGGCACGGGGCGAACTCCATGCTGCTGGGCTCAATCACATACACCTAGAGAAAGAGAAGAGGCCCAGGCCCATCAGGAGGAAGACCAGCTGGGCTGCTGGTGTTTACTAAGTTCTACAGTGGGTAGGACAAGGTGAAGGGCTGGGCCAGTGCCTGGAAAGGGTGGGGGTGACAGCAAGGATTCTCTCCCAACCCTTCCCTCCCCAGGCCTCTCCTCCCAGTCAGGAGGGCTATCCCAGACTCCCTGAGGTGGAGCCTGAGTGGCTAGAACACAGCTAGTGGGAACCACCCATCATGTCCTGTGCAGCCATGGAGTCAGTGCCAACTGCCCATCCTTACGGGGCCTGACTCCCCGAGATCAGGGCTGGGATGGGCCCACCGATCCCCCACATACCACAACTATAGGCAGAGGAGTGAAAGCTCTGAACGAGGCCTGAGGGGGCAACTGGAGCCTCTATTCTGAACCTCTCCACCCTGCCACCAACCTACCTTCATCTCACCAAAGTGGAGAGGGTTCTGAACATCATGCGCCTGGATCACACTGAGTCCAGTGTCACTGCCCGTGGTCATGACACCCTTGACGGTGACTGTGGCAACCATGTAGCTCGATGAAGACCAGCTGAAGTTCCCACTGCCCCCATGGGCCTAGGGAGGAAAATGACATGGGATCCATCAGCCCCTTGCCCTTCTCTGCCTGGGGAAATACAGGGTTGGGGCAAATGTGCGCTCTCACTCATTATCACACAAACATGCTCATCTATTCACACCCAGGTTTAGTTTACACACACACACACACACTGACCTGCTCACAAATGCCTACTGCCACACATTCACACACCTGTTCACACTCACCATTCACATGTCTCCTTACATTCAGTCATATCTGACACCTACATTCACACTTACTTATGTTGAAACCATAAACAACACACAGATACACACACTCACTCGTGGGCTCACTCCCAAACACACACATAGCATACCATATACACACATGTTCATAATTCAAAAATCATACCTACATACACAGCCAAAATCCTGCCTATGGAAAAATGTGGCACAGGCCAACATTTCCTCAGAGGTTCCCTTTGGCCCTCCCTTCCTCCATCTCATCTCATTTCCAGTCTTCCTATTCGGGGGACCTGGCAACTGACACACAAATACACAGCTATGACAGTGTCACCTCCAAGAGCTCAGACCTGGGTAGAAACCACCCTGGTCAGGGATCCACCTGCAGAATTCTGCTCTGGGGCCGACAGAAGCACACCCAACATAAGGCTCTGCCTGTTGCTAACCATCTTCAGGCCCTCTTCTAGGTCAGAGATCAACCTGAAACCCTGACATACTTTCGTGTGCAGATGTCAGTGCAGACAGGATACCTGTCATCATTTCTGCCGGTGGACCACAGGAGTGATGGGACCTGGCTGACTACTGGGCCTGAGCCCTAGCTGAGAGCACTCCCTGATGACCAGAACTACGTGGGATTGGGAGCATCAAGGGGCACTGTAGTGGGTAGCTGTTCCAGCTTTGACCTGGAAATACCACCCCCTTTGAGGCTTCGGTAACTGTCATGCCTACAAGGCGGAGCTGAGAGAGGACCCTGAAGACCTGAGATCCGGATGGGGGAGTTCTCTTGGTTCCTGGACCCTGGACACTGGAGGTAGACCGAGCAGAGTTCTCCAGAGAACACCGCCAGACTGCACTATACCTTTCCCAGACCCTGTTACCTATCTCTTCACTTGTAAGTTACCCCACAAAATAAACCTCCCTTTTAACTATGTGGAGTTGCCTTAATAATTTCACCAATAGGACATTAAGGCTAGGCATGTGGTAGGGAGGGTGGTATTTCCACTTGATTTTAATTTTCCCTGTAATTATATTTATATTACTTTCAAAAATAGTGTCTCTTAGCAAAATGACTGCTAAACAGAACTCAGACCTATATTCCATTTCTGTGTTTTAGTTACTTTCCGTGGCTGTGATAAACACCAGGACCAAAAGCAATCTAGGGAATAAAGAACTTATTTCATCTTACATTTCCAGGTATCACTGAAGGAAGTCAGGGCAGGAACTCAAACAAGGCAGGAACCTGGAGGCAGGAACTGAAGCAGAGGCCATGGAGGATGCTGCTTACTCTGCTCACTTTGCTGTTTTTCCTTTCTTTCTCTTCCTTCCTTCCTTCCATGTATTTATTTGGTTGGTTGGTTTATTCATTTGTCTTGAGGCAGGGTCTCTCTATGTAGCCCCTGGCTGTCTTGGAACTCCCTATCTAGACCAGACTGGGCTTGAATTCTCAGAGACATGCCCCCTGCCTTTGCCTCCTGAGTGCTGCAATTAAAGATGTGCACCACCGTGCCCCACTCAGTTTGCTTCCTTACACACCCCAGGACCACCGGCCCAGTGGCTCAATCATCAGTCATGAAAACACACCAAAGGCTTACATAGGCCAGTCTCATTACTTCATCTCAGATGACTCTAGCCTAACCAATCAGGACAGTTACTGTGGTTTTTTGTTTTGTTTTTGTGTTTTGTTTTGTTTTGTTGTTTTTCTGAGACAGGATTTCTCTGTGTAGCTTTGGTGCCTGTCCTGGGTCTCATTCTGTAGACCAGGCTGGCCTCGAACTCACAGAGATCCGCCTGGCTCTGCCTCCTGAGTGCTGGGATTAAAGGCGTGTGCCACCGCAGCCCAGCTTATCTTTGTGTGTGTGTGTGTTTTAACTTTGTTAGTTACACTGCTGGGATAGACACCTCAGGAACCATAAAAACCATAGGCCTGTCTCATTTAAAGCTATCTTCTACCTCTTGAGAATAAAACTAAAGGCAAGAGGATGGCCAGATGTGGAACACACCTGTCTCTGCACTAGACAGACTGCGACAGCAGGATAGTTCGTTCTAAGCCAATCTGGTGAGACCTATATAGTTCAGATCTTGTCTCAATAAATAAATACAGAAAAGAATGAAAACAGAGCCATCAACCCAAGGAAACACCCCAAAGTAAGCACCTAAAGCAGTCTCTCACCCACCTTTATGGTGTACTGATAGGCTCCTGTCTTTGGTTGCCACGGAAATGTCAGGATGCTGGGATAGAGTGTGATGGGGATATGAATGTCCACTTCCTGCTGGTTCCACACAGGTACCTGAAGCACATGGACCCCTCCGTCCTGCAAGAATGAGATTGCTGCATGTCACCATGGTAACCACTTTATCACTAGCTATTTTTTTGTCACCCAGACCCTACCCTCCCTGAGGACCAGGCCATAAAAGGTAGCTCTGTGCTCCTAAGAACACAGAAAAGACAGCAGACTTGGCGGGGGAGACCACTCATGTAAAAATGATACTTATTTGAGTCCTCAGATATTCCTCACAGGATGGATGTGGCTGTCCCCACTTTACAGATAAAGAAACTGAGGTCTGGAACATCTCACGTAAAACCCGGAGCTCCAGTGATAAGACATCACTGTCTGGGGCATAGGCCCTTCCTGTCTCTCCACACATTGCCTCTCACAGGTCTAGAGGGCTTGTGTGAGGCAGGCAGCGAGGGGAAGATCCGTGACAATGTGCTGACTGGTAAAATACTGCTCCCCACTAGAGCTCATGAGGCTTTTCAGTACAAGACAAAATGAAGGTTGGAGGACTCAGCAGACAAACAGATAATGGGGTGCCAGTGGTCCTGCTGCCCACACTATCCCCCAAACAAAAGCTGTATTCGATCTCGGGAGGTGTAGACCACTTTTATGGGGGGGTGGAAGAGAAAGCTTGTGGCAACAGGAGGATCCCCAACAAGCTCTGGACAGCCGAGGGCATCTGGAGCTCAAGCCCAAAGTGGGAAAGTCCCCTCAGGAACCAGAGCAGTGGCACAGGGTGAGTCCTGGAGCAAAGTACCTGCCAACTGACATTTCTACTCTCAGAGTTAGGTTATGGGGGCCCAGGGCCTAAGACATGGACAAGGGTGGACATCAACTCACCTGGTCCACCACAGAGGTGAGGGTTGCACTGATGATTGTCTGGCCACTCTGGATCGCCCTGACGTGATGATAAGACCCATTCTGGGAAGATGACAGAACCTCAAAAAACTCAGTAGGAAGCACAGCTTCAATTCGGATGTTCTGGAAAGGCAAGCAGGATAGGTAAGGGGAGCTTCTCAAAGATGAGTGTGACA
Organism: Peromyscus melanophrys; assembly: GCA_902168415.1. Taxonomy (NCBI): domain Eukaryota; kingdom Metazoa; phylum Chordata; class Mammalia; order Rodentia; family Cricetidae; genus Peromyscus; species Peromyscus melanophrys. Next base: position 7,074 of record CABHPR010113462.1, on the reverse strand, counting down.
TCCAAAAGCTGGGAGAGCTCCAAAACAGCAGCCAAGCCAGGCTGAGAGCCTTTGTGGCCCAAAAGCCTCTCATACAAAGTGGGCAGAAGAAATGAGGCCTGGGTGTTCTGACCTCTCCCAGCCACCCTCCCTGTAATAGCAGTCAGACCTCAACACCCAGCACCACGGTTCTAGCTGGATGTGTGATGCTCAGGGTAGCTGACAGCCGACTATCACTCTCCTAGGTCCTGGAGTTGCAAGAAGGGACCAGTAAATTTAAAGAGAACTGAGTCCCTGACAGCAGGGGTTTCAAACACAGTGACGGGTTCAGTCACTGTTCAGCAGGGGATAGAAAGACCTCTGTCAAAAGAAAAAAGGAGACTAGCCTCCTTCTAAAATCTCTAATACCACTGTAAGAGACTGTATGATCTATGTGAGGGCATTGGGAAGTTCTCCTAAGGGACAGAAGGCTGGCCACCACTCCCCAACTCATCTTGCATGGTTTCCCAGAAGCTAAACATGGTGGCCTTGGTCACTTGAGAGTTTCTGGAAGGCAGCAGGTAGACCCAGACACCTGACCATCTCTAAAGCAAAATGGACTCTCACCTCAGGGACCCCATGTAAGGAACAGGAGGCCAACACACAGAGCCAGATACCACCACTACTATCCACATTGGCCCTGCTGCCTGGGGTATCTACCTCCAGCCCTGCATGAGGGAACGATGCCGATTTGCAGTCTAACAGGGTATTGAAGTACTCCAGGGACCCCATGATATTATTTCCACAGCCCTAGGAGTATCACAGGAAGCTTTGATCTGCCTATGTAGGGACCCTGTGGTTTTGGCTGCTCCTTGGACACTTGCTCCAAATGATCCCACATCATCCCTCCCTCCATCAAAACCCCAGCAAGGCACTCACGTCAGATGGGTAGACCTTGTTGCTAGACCTATCAAAGACTTCGATGGTGATTGCATATAGACGCCCAGTCTCAAGAACCCATCTGTCACCAGGGTGGACTGTGAACCCTAGAACAAGAAGGAGGGGGTTCAACACTCAGGTTACAAGGGCAGCAGATCTGAGAAAGAAGTTGAGGCTAAGCACTATACACCCATCCATGAAGAAGGCCCCAGAATGTTCACCAGGCCTGGCTGCGGGGGATACATGGGGTATGGAACCTGATGGCCACCACTGTTCCCGACTTAGAGAACCACAGCTGATCCTTCTGATCCCTGGGATCAACACTGAACATACACACTCTGAACACTCATGGACTGACTCATCAGCCTGAATCTGACCCTCAGCAGGTTTAAGCTCTGAGGCTGTGGCAATCAAGGTTCTGACTTCCCAGTAGGTCTGAGGCTCTGGTGGATCTAGCCTGAGGCCATAGCTCATCTAGACTCTGAATCCTCAGCTGGTCTATTCATTGGCCAATGCAAGTCTATCCTAAAGTCACACAGGTCCAGCCAAGCCCATGGCAGTCTAGACTCTGAGGCTGAAGGATGAGTACACTGTGGTGATACTGTGTCTTACCTGTAGCCACAGGAGGTCCAAGCTCTCAGGCACAGCAGGTCTAGCCTGAAGCTAGGGCAGGTTTTGGATCCCAGGCTAGGAGTACTTGAGAGCTCTGGACAAGGTGTATCTGGGTCTGGGCTCTGAGGGTACTAGGTAGCCCTGTTCCCACACAGGATGCCAAACTAGCTACTTCTATTCCCACGATACCATTTGCTTTCTCATCTCCACAACACCAGCCAAGCTGTTCACTCTGTTCACCCTTCCCACCACAGAAGTTCAGTCTGACACAGCACCTGTCTCACACGAAACCTCCAGGAGCCTTTCCTCTGCCCTGGTGTTTACTCCCACCACAGTCTTGCCATCTGTCTGCACCAGCCTCTGCTGTGAAGCTAAGTCTCATCACAGGCCAATCAGGCGAAGGATGCTGCTGAGACAAAGAGGTCACCCTCCCCGGGGTTGCTACTTGTCAGCTGGGTTCTGCATCACAAGTGGCTCACAAGCTCTCTGACAAGAGGATCTTAAGGGTTCTGCTGCCCATCTGGCCATCCTTTTTCTGGCTGAAGAGTGTGCTCCACAGGTGAGTTGCCCCAGACCCCAGGAAACGCTGCCATGGTGACGCCCATGACACCCATATCCCAAAGGCCTTGACGCTGGCTATCATTGCAGCTCTCAGGCCCTCCTGGGCCTCGGGGTCTTTTACCGCTACAAGTGGTTCCTTCCTCTCTCTAATGCCTCCTCCTCCTTCTTCCTGGCCAAGGCTCTGCCAACTGTCATGTCAACCTAAAGATGCTCTGTAACTCAGCTCAGCACAGGGTCCCCAACCTTGT
>CABHPR010113461.1:0-20287 GCA_902168415.1 Peromyscus melanophrys | reverse complement strand
CACCACCACCACCACCACCACCACCACCACCACCACCACCACCACCACCACCACCACCAAAGGCCAATCTGCTATCAACACAAAAACACAACTCTCACCTCAAAGAGGGTAAGAGATAGTTTATTCTGCTGTTAAAATTGTATAACCATGGCCCAGGAATTAGGCTTAATTTACCTCACATCTATGTTCCAATGTGGATGTACTTTCATGAAATTTCTATAGTAACAGAATAAAGAAAGCCCTAAGTTGAGGTGCTTTTCAAATACATTGGTGGAAATTTGAAGTAGGAACTTATAAGCAAGCAGAGGAATCTCAGCTGTAGGCCTCAAACGCTATCTGAAGACTCCTGGACCTTTGGTTAAGTTAATACACTACACAAAGTTTTTATCCGTGAGTCACAGTCAGCACAGAGGTGGGCAAGAAATGACTAGAAGGCTAAAGATAGCCCAAGATAAATTGTAATTAGGCCCTGAACCTGCAACATTTCAGCATCCCATAGCCGTTGAAGTTCCAATCAGGCAATCAGACTTTCAGGTTTCAGGTTGAAGATGTAACTGCTTTCTGGAAACTTTCACACTGACAATCCAAGTTAGAAACAAGACCCAGCAGAGAAAATAAAGATGTTATCAATGACAGAGTTCCCTGGAGAGCATGGCTGAGCGGGTCTTGCTAGTTTGGGCCCTACTAGTCATGCCAAGTCTATGAGTACTGGCCCATTGGGTTTCCTCTGCAGGCTTCTCAGGGCGATCACACAGGGCACCAGGAAGTCAAGAGTTCCAGAGTATCACAGAAGTTGCTCTTGGGCCTGTGCCGCTCCTGTATTGTCATTCCCAGGGAATGGATGTTTTCTCTGTCTGGAACTATGTTCTTACTTTCCCTGCAGACATGGAGTGCATCATCATAGCATTCTCAGCTCCAGAGTTCCTGGCATTCTTTCTCTGTTTCTTCCCCTGCTTGGAAAGCTCCATGCCGTGCTGGGCACAGGTAGTCTTCAAACATTTTTTTTCCCTTGAAAATTTTATCAAATATTTACCTTTTCTGTTTCCAGACTTTAAAGTAGATACGACAGATTTCCTTGTGATAAAGTTGATGTTGAGAGCACCCAAAGGTTAAGCACAAATGTAACCATCCACCTTTTTCTTTCACTTTCTCCTAATGATTTATTTCAAATAGAGGTAGTAGCCTTAGTGATAGAACAGTAATTTTGTCTGTAATAGTTTACAAATGCAAAAATGGAAATATATAACTTACATACCTTAGATCAATATATGAAATGAAAAAAACCTTAATTCTCTATATTCAGGCGAGAAGAAATAAATTTAAATTTAAGTGGAATACATGAAATGTACAAATGCTTTAGGAACATTGCATTTGTAAAAAAACAAATAAGCAGAATATGTGCACTCATAGATTGAACCTAGAAACTTCTGTTTCCTTAGCACAGTGGTTCTCAACCTTCCTAATGCTGCGGCCCTTTAATAGAGGTCTTCATGTTGTGGTGACCCCCGACTGTAAAATTATCTCATTGCTATTTCATAACTGTAATTTTGCTACTGCTATGAATTGTAATGTAAATATCTGATACACAGGATATCTGATATGTGGCCTCTGTGAAAGGGTCATTTGACTCCCAAATGGGTCAAGACCCCCAAGTTGAGAACTACTTCCCTAAAGGCAGCAGTAGTTCAATAGAAGCCCCAGTAAGTGGGCTACTGAGATAAGTTTTTCTCTCCTGGCTGGAACTGATCTCTTCTCTGCAGTTGCTTGTTCCCTTTGCCCCAGCTCACTGTGAACTGTGACGTGCATTTCTGCTTTCTTCTTAAATACTTTAGAGGCTGTCTTAGTCTACCACTGGCTTGACCACATTCTTTAGAGAAAAAGACGTTTGTAAGCAAGATGCATACCAGATGTAGAGCACGGCAATCCCGTCTAGCCTCTCATCACAAGTGACATTTTTAGCCACAGGTCATGCTCACTAAATTGGTGATGTGCCATGGTCTGACAGCATTCCTTGCATTCTGCACAGACCTGGCAATTATGGTCTCAAAGATACTTCTAGCTAAAACTTTTGGACCTAGAAGAGGAATTGTAATGTTCTGCAAAAAAGTATGTCCATGGATGATGTGGAAGTAAGAAAAAAATAAAATGAAAATATGGACCTATAATTTGGTGAAATGAAATGACAAAACTTGACTTGTGAGCAAAGAATTATCTCAAAGGTATACTTTGAAGCTCTCAGTAGCTTTATAACATGCTCCGTTAATTATTTTCAATTCACCGGTCTTTGAAAACCTCACCTTTCAATTACCCTCGCTTTCAATTACGTACAGAACTTACCTGAAGAAAACAGGAGTGCAGCCTGATTTGTGGGGCAGTTTCATCCAAGTCCTTTGAAAAGAAATGTGTTCTCTGTACATGATTTAAAAAAAAATTTTTTTTTTTGAGATAGGATCTCATGTAGCCCAGGCTGGGCTCAGACTCACTACGTCGCTAAGGATGACCTTGAATTTCTGTTCCTCCTTCCTCTACCTCCTAAGGGCACAAGTGTGCACCACCATCTGGTTTAGGTGGGGCTAAGGATCAAACCTAAGGCCATGCTAGGCAAGCGCTCAACTAGCTACATTCCAGCCCTATATGACTTCATTTTTAAGGATCCAGGTCAATGCTTGTCTTAGTTAGAGGTCTTGGTGCTGTAATAAAATACCATGACCAAAATCAGCTTGGGGAGGAAAGGGTTTATTTCATCTTACAGCTTAGAGTTCATTATCCAGGGAAGTCAGAGCAGGAACTCAGGACTTAGGAACCTGGAGGCAGGAACTGATGCAGAGACCATGGAGAAATGCTGCTTACTGGCTTGTTCACCATGGCTTGCTTGACCTGCTTTTTTATAGCATCCGGGACCACCTGCCCAGGGGTGGCACTACACACAGTGAGACGGCCCTCTCATATCAATCATCAGTCAAACAAATGCTCCACAGGCTTGCCCACAGGCTAACTCTGGACATTTTCTCAGTTGAAGTTCCCTCTTCCAAAATGGCTATGGCTGTGTCAAGCTGACATACAAACTAGCCAGCACATCTGAACACTCTTGAGTGGGTTACCCTGGATTCTTCCTCTCCAATGGAAACCTCACTGTAACATAAACAACAGCTTAGTTGATCTTCCCTCAGCAAAGCTACACTGTTGGCTGGTGTGCTGCTTTTTCTATGCTGTAGAGAAAACCTATTAGAATTCAGGTTTTACGACAGTTTGCACCCTGATTTGCTTGTTGCGTTATTGACCACAATCTAAAACTGCCTAGTACTTGGAAGGTGAACACTAAGGGTTCAATGTTAAAAAAAATAATAATAAATGGATTATTTTTTCCCAGAACAACAATATTTTCTGATACCTTCTTCAGAGATTTTACTCTACTTCATCTCCAAAAGAACTTTTATGGTTTCTTCTGTGTTCTGCTCGGTTTGACTATCAGACACAGCATTGCAGATCCGACCAGCTCGGTGCTTCACTGTGTTAATCAAGTGTATCAGCATAGCAGAAAGGTGAAAACAAATGGTCTCCAACGGACACTCCCCGCCAAGGCCTTCTCAGGCACCAGTTCCTATTTTTATTCAAAGCAGATCACATGTTCACGTGCAAATTAAGAGTTTTTACTTTTAAAAGTGGGAGAAACAGGAAATCCAACGAGAGGAATGATATTCTTGCAGAATATTTAATTAATATTTTTTATTGGTGATTATTAGTGAAATGCTATAACACTTGAATCTCTGTCAGATGAAATGAAGAGTTTATAACAATGTTGAGCTAGTCGGATGGCTCAGTGGGTAAGGATGCCTCCTGCCAAGCCTGATGAGGAGGGTTAAATCTCCAGGACCTAGTGGTAGAGGAAGAGAATCTATTCCCACAAATTGTTCTCTCACCTCCCCATGCCTTTGTGAATACATACACACATTAAGTAAATGTAATTAAAATTTTTCTTAATTATAGAAATTCTGTATTAGGAGAAGCTGGATGTCCCCAGGTGGTCATTATGTGTGTTGCTTGCTTAACTTCACCAAATTTCGTCTCTATCAGGCCATGAGAAAGGATGGGTAACTTGCTGTCTCTACTTCAAAATGACTTACAGTGTTGCGGCACACAAATATTCATAGCAGCCTTATTTATAAGAGTTAAAAGTGGAAACAACCAAAAGCTCAACAATCAATAAATAATAAATACACATTATTAGATATATTCATGCAGGGGAATATCTATCAGCCATAAAAGGGAATGAAGTACTGATATATGCCCCAAGATTCATTGTGCAAAGTGAAAGAAGCCAGGGGCAAAGGCTACAGGTTGCATGAATCTCTTTACATAAACAGATGCATGTACATCCAGAATAGACACTTCATACAGGTGAAAAAAAAAACACATTATTGCCTGTCAAGGGTGCAGGGCTTTGTTTTAGGGTACTGAAAATGTTCTAAAAATAATTGTGGTGATGGTTCACAATTGTGAGTAAGCTTTGAACCACTGAATTTAAAGGGTGGGTTTCATAATGTGTAGGTGACACCTCAGTACAGCTATCATTACAACAAATATATCTGAGAAAATCAGCGCAGAATGTCACTGTTACTTATGCTAAAGCAGATCAAACTGTTCCTCATAGGCATTGGGTCTCGATGAGAGGAGTGCGTTTGTTGTCCTTCAGAAGCATCCAGGGTTGAAGTAAAGAGACCAGAAGTGGCAAGCGCGTTACAGTAGAAGCAAACTCCTGGTCAAGAGAATAGAATCTCTGGCCTGGGTAAGACCCCATGCTGCAACTGGGCTGGTTCCGTTTCCAGGTTCCTCACCTTAAGCCATGCTAAAGAGATAGGTGCAATAATTAGTTCCTCAATGGCATGCTGTCCTTTCCTTCCCAGGATCCTCGGCCTTACAGCTTACCCAGACATGAAAGGCCCTTATGTCAGCCCGCTTTTCAAAGTCACCGAGAAAAGGATAACTTACCATTTTCTATCCATCTTCCAAGCATGCCACTTTGGGATTTCCCTCAACATTTCAGGATTTCTTACTCTTTCTCTGAAGCCCCTCACCCTGCCATGTGGCTGTCTGTCAGCCTTGTGTTTGACCTCCACGTCAGCCAAATGGCAGAGCTTTGCCCTTCTCTCCTGCATTGCCCTCCTCCGAGCAGCAGCTGAGCTTTTACAGCTTACCTCTCTCGTTTTCCTGTTAAGTTGTAAGAAAGTTGCCCTGTGCTTCCATTTGAGTCCATTCTTTTTTTTTTTTTTTTTTTTTTTTTGGTTTTTCGAGACAGGGTTTCTCTGTGTAGCTTTGCGCCTTTCCTGGAGCTCACTTGGTAGCCCAGGCTGGCCTCGAACTCACAGAGATCCACCTGCCTCTGCCTCCCGAGTGCTGGGATTAAAGGCGTGCGCCACCAACGCCCGGCCAAGTCCATTCTTAAATTCTTTTCTTAATGAGACTGAGAATCCCAACAGGGGACCTCAGTTTCCCCTTACCAGCTGGTGTGCCTGAGTTTGAATTGTGGCATGAGCTCTTATCGAGTCATGGGATTTGGGAAAAATTATTTTGTGGCATAGTTCCCTTGTTCCTAAACAGACGATAATTGCGGTGCTGTATAATAGGGGTGATGTGATGCTTAAAGCTTTGACAAGTCCTGGTGTAAAATAAAGCAGAGTAAGTGATGCATAAGTATTTGGCATAAATGTTATAACATAGGTTAGCAAATTGAAAGCATAACTTCCTGGTGTTGACTGAACTCCAACTCCAGATTAGTGAGCAGCCAACCACTTGAGAAAAGGAGGAAAATTTTTAATGTAGAAAATGGGTGTGTAAGAAAGAGTTTTTAGGAGAAGAACCAAACAGCGGAAGAAAGGGTTTGCACTTGCCTCCTTCTCATGTCATGTATGTATAACTGATTAAACACGCTGGGGAAAGAGACGAGATGCCTGCATTTACCTTTGGAGACTTGCAGTTAAGAAGTTGTAAGCTACTAGCTTCACTATTCAGTTGGTAAGGTTGTTAGCATGAAGTGATTGTACTTTTCTGTCCTGAGTTGCAAGACGTACAGTGTCCTGTGATCGAAGAATGGAAAGGATGACTGAAGGATTGCTAGCCAGAACCGGAAGTGTGAGCCAGTGATGGGAAGAGCGGCTAGCTGAGGACCACCTTGAGGATAGGGGCTCAATGAAAGGGATCTTAGGGAAAATTCCATGGATGATTAATGAGATGACTGATGTTTGGGGCTTAGCAAGGACAGTCAATCAGGATTTCCAGATGGTGCACCTAGCTGGCTGGTGATGCAGAGGCACTACACCTACTCCAGGAAAGGTTCTGTTTGCGTCAGGAGGACCCAGATTAAGACTTGGGCTACTGGCATTCGCTAATATATCTTGAGGTTTCTCACCTTGACCTCAGAAACCAATCAATAGCTAATCAATATGATTAGCATTTCCTCTTTAAAACTAAGGGGATATTTTTTCTTTTTTCTATTTTCTTTCTTTCTTTGTTTGTTGTTTGTTTGTTTGTTTTTTTAAGACTGGATTTCTCTGTGTAGCCCTGTTCACTCTGTAGACCAGGTTGGCCTTGTACTTAGAGATCTACCTGCCTCTACCTCCCGAATGCTGGGATTAAACGCATGTGCCACCACTGCCAGCCTTTTTTCCCCAGAAATCTGTAAGTATCTCTTTTCTAGATTAAAAAAATCTGATGGATTTAGTATTGGATATAAGTACCAACTCTGGATTCATGTTCTCATTTTCACATATCCACAGATATGTTTCCCTTCCAGGGTAGTAAATCCAAGGGACCTGAGAAACAGCTGTTATTGCTTCTTAGTGATTGTTTTGTGGATTTCAAGGTATTCAAGAGATCATTTTATGGCTATTTTCTAATTTGACTGTCACAGTTAATTGTTTACAGTATAACAAGCCCAAACCCCATGTTAGAATGAACTCTAGGCTACTGGCTTTCTCCTCTGTCACTATAAGATAAATCAAAGACAAAATAAGTCCCTTAAATAGTGAAGAAAGAGGTAACAAAATGTGTGTGTCTATTTAGAGTAAGGGCATGCCAGAGTCTATCTGTAATCTTATTTTGTCAAAGGGTTTCAGATTATTGCAGTGCACACCTATAACCCCAGCTCTCAAGAAATTGAGGCAGGTGGATCAGGTAGTCAAGTGCAGCCTTAGCTACACAATGGGTCATGGGTCATCCTGGGCTACTTGAGATCCTATCACACACACACACACACACACACACACACACACACACACACACACACACACAACAACAACAACAACAACAACAATAAACAAAAAAAATAAACAAAGACAGAGAAAGGAAGGAAGGAAGGTAAGAAAGAAAAAGAAAAAGAGAAGCAGTGTAGGAAGGTTTGGGGTTTAGCTGACATTAGGTGTAGGGAAACATGTCTTGTTTGTGCTTGAACCCCCAAATGCTTTGCGACTGCTTGGAAGCTTGGATAATGTTAAGGAATTGTATAAACAGAATGTTCTGTATTTGATTTCAGCTACATCTAAGTGGTACGTGGTGTTTCCAAGTGTGTAAAAACATACAAATACTTAGCATTCTGAAGCTGAATGACATAGATAGAACATTAACTGGGATGCATAGTGAACTATCATTGGACTTTATTTGTGGACTTTAATTTCTTTGTGTCTTCTCTTCATGTAGGTATAGACCTTTAGGAAGGGCTGAGACTTTAGGGAGAAGGGTGGGTGACTTAACTGGTTGAGTTTCATTGTACCAAGACACTGATTGGGGGTGGGGGTTTGTGCTATGACCCCTTAGGAAAGTACATTAAGTCCTGCGTGCAACATGATTTTAATACTTAGACACGTTAGTGCTATTATTATGGCTTTTGAAGAAGTGATAGAAATAGACAGGCCTTCCTCTAGTCTTCTTCTTAGATTCCTTTACGATAACTTGTGCTTCCAATTTCTCAGTTAAAAAAAAAAAGTCAAAATCATAAGATTTTTTTTATGAAATTTCAATAAGACAGAAAGAATTGACTAAGGATAAATGAAAGCTTATTAGTTTGTCTAAAAGGATGGCTCTCTTCTGTACGTATATGTGTGGTGTGTTATGTGTTCCTGTAGGCATGTGTGTGCAGGTACAATGTGGAGGCCAGAGGTCAACGTCAGCTATCTTTCTCAGTTGCTTTCCACTTTATTTTTTGAGACAGGGTCTCTCACTAAATCTAGAGGACACTGACTAACCTAGACTGGCTGCCCAATGAGCTCCAGGGATCCTCCTGTCTTTCTACCACAGAACTGGGGTTACAGATGTGGCTGCTAGCTGGCTTTTTATGTGGCACCAAGGGTCGGAGCTCAGGTCCTTAGGCTTGCACAGCAGGCACTTTGCAAACTTAGCTATCACCTCAGCCTGACCAGGGTGATTCTCTAAGTTCCCTCGGGCAGCAGCAGGAGGACCACCCGAGAGCCTCTTAGAAATGCAAACCCTCACACCCCAACTCAACTCACCCTTCAGAAAGCCTAAAAGGGGTGCTGCTGGGTCTTGATCTGTCTTCTGAGGCCCTCCAGAGGATCCTGATTCGTACCATGGGTTGAGAGTCACTCCCTTAACTCTGCGGTGGCTAATAGGAGGGAAGCTTTCATTGAAAGCCTGAGACCTTCCTAAAGTGGAACTCAAAGGAGTTAGTAGGTCTGTAGACCATCTTAAGTGGAGGCCATGCTATGTGACACTATTCCTAGAGGGACATGAACAAACATCAACTCACCTCAGAGAGGGAACTGATAGCAGACCAAAGTATGGCTATCACTAAATTTTTACAGTGATATGGGAGAGTGGTTACTTACAGGAGCAGAAAGGACTCAAAGACAGCGGCATCACCGAATCCCACCCCAGCATGGGTGACAGCTCACAAAGCTGGGAACCTGCAGCACACAGTACAGCCTGCAATGTGGGAGGGTGTCCTTACCGGCAGCTTAGCTGGTCCGTGTTTCTTTTAGGCAGCGGGGCTTTTTAGGGAACGGGCTTCTGCTGCCATATGTGCCTATCGTGACAAGTGCTGCTGCACAGATCACGCGGTGAAAACTCTGAAAGTATGAACCAAACTAACTCCTACTTTTAAGTTATCTCAGGTATTTGTGACTGTGACAGGAAGCAAACATGTCTGGACTCTACTAGTTATCTTCATATCAGCTCTACTTAAAGGCATATAAACACATTTCTCTCTTTCTTTCCTTTTGGTTTTAATTGATAAAATTGATAAATAAAAACTGTATATTGGACTTTTTTTCTTTTTGGCCGTGCGGGCAGCAGCACTAGGGATTGAACCTAAGTCCTCATACGTGTTAAATGTATGCTCTACTGTGAGCTGTATCCTCATACCCAACACTTAAATCTTTAAACATTTTATTGTATGTATGCAGGTGTTCTGCCTGCATGTATGTCTGGACACCACCTGTGTGCCTGGTTCCCACACAGGCCAGAAGAGGGCATCTGATCCCCTAGGGCTGGGGTTACAGACAGTTGTGAGCTGCCATGTGAATGCTTTGAATTGAATCAGGATCCTCTGGAAAAGCAGCCACTGCTCTTAACCATTGAGCCACCACTTCAGCTCTTACAACACACTTCTTAGAGAGAAGATATGGCTAGTCTTATGTACACAAAGCTAGGGTAAGTTTAAAGTTTTTTCTAGGTAGATAAAAAGTTGTTTGCTTTAATTAACATTAATTTTGAAAATCACTTAACATTACTTAAGTTATTGACAAAACATGGCATTGCAACTTGGAAAAGGACTGGGAAATCGCTGCGCTCCAAGAGGTTGTGGAAGACAATGATGCAGCATCACAGATGTCCAGGTGACCTCACCATTTGAAGACATACAAAGAATATGCCTAGCGGAGTCCTCAGAGAGTCTGGAATCTGATCTCCATAGGAGTTTTTTTAAGCCGTATGTTGGTACATCAACAATTTGCAGGTGCCACATTGACAATTTTTTTTCAAACACCAAATACATTGCATAAAACTTTGACTTGTGTCCTTAGTTCCACAGTATGAGTTCCTATGCCCATGAGATATCAAAACAACAACATCAAACCCACACTCAATTCTCCAGGCCTCTTTTTATGCAAACACATGTAGTTAGATGTTGGGCTGATGAGATGGCTTAGCAGTGAAGGGGCTTACTGGGGAGCTGGACCACCTCAGTCTGATCCCTAGGTTCCATATGGGAGTACTGACTTCTGTAAGTTGTCCTCTGATCTCCACATACATGCAATGACATGTTTGAACACACTTGCATGCAAACACACACACACACACACACACACACACACACACTCACACACACTTAAAAATTTTAAAATATTCCAGAAGGTGTGAGGAAATGTCTATAGCAAGGAGCTATTTTGTGTATAGTCCTAATACAGTCTTAATTTTAGAGTGTGTGTGTGTGTGTGTGCGCGCGCGCGCGCGCGCGTGCGCGCGTGCGCGCACACTTGCATGAATGCAGTGCCCTCAGAGGCCAGAAAAACAATCAGATCCCTTGAAGCTGGAGTTAAAGGCTATTGATGTGGATGCTATGAACCAAATTCTGATCCTCTGGAAGAATAGCAATTGTTCTTAACTGATGAGCCATCTCTCTAGACCCCCAGATTTATACAAGGATTACTGACAGTTAAATCATGCTTAAATAAAGCCATATAAAATAAACTGTAATTGAAACAGAAGATTTATGCTCTGTTTTCTCTAGGATATCAGGTTTCAGTGTTCTTGAATTTTTCTGAATTTTGGGCTTGTTGAAGGTATTTATTTTGGGGATACAGCTCACCTGTTAGTAGAAAATGCTCACGGTATGGAACTTGTGTTTCCTTTATGAACACACAGCCTCTTTTTTTTCCCCTTCAGAATTAACACTTTCTTCTCAAGTTGTTTATCTCTTTAAGACATTTACATTTCAATATTTAAAACATTGCATGCCAAATTCCATCAGCTATTTTCCCACTGCCTACTTCAAAAGAAGTAGAAGATAGATTCTCTGTTGTGTGATATTTTGATTGCATTCTGAAAATAAAGTTTGTTTTGAATCAGAGGGCAGAGCTAGCTACTAGCTGACCAAAATTAACCATAGAGGTTTGGGAGGACTAAGGAAGTAGTATGGCGGGGCTTAGAGAGTATCTCAACCCTTTTTTTGGAGGAAGGAATGAAAGAGATAGGAAGTCACTGGTGTCTGCTCCTCTGCTTCTCCGATCTTTCGGGTTCTTACCCTGATATCTGACTCCCAATTTTTTATTGATAAAGAATAATTAGATAAACACATCACCTGGCATCCAATCCAGGGCGCAAAAGCACAAGATATATGCTCACCCCTGGCTGTGCAGCCAACACTGGCTGCCGAAGCTGCCACCAGCAGCCACCACTAGTGGCCACAGCCACAGCCACAGCCACCAGAGTCAGCTGGATTTTCCTCCCTTGCCCCAAGCCCTCTGAGCAATTCTGGGATTTTTCTGTTGCAGCCTTTCTACAACAGCTCCAGCTGCCATCCAAATTCCACAGGCCCCAAACTCCACAGGCGCCTGGGCTGCCTTCAACTCTGTGTTCTCACTTCCTGCCTGCCACTTGTGCTTCTTCCACACATTCCCCGTGTCTGCTTTTCAGACAGCTGGCTTCAGGGCTCTCCCAGGACTTGACCATTATTTGAATTTTATCAGGGTCTCCTAGAGATGCAGTCATACCCCCAGACAGTAGAAAGCAATCTGGAGAATACAATACCCACATTCCCAAGAGGTGGGATGGATGGTGTTTGGTAATTCAGTGGGTTATGGACCTTTGTCATTGTTTAGGGAAGTTTGGTTACAAGCTGTTATTGAGAATAGTCAGGGAAAAAGCTGAACACAGGAGATTAGATTCAGGGATCTCATTTTGAAAAGAAAAAAGGGGGGTATAGAAATGATGAGAAAAAAGCATGGATTATTAAATCTACCTTTAAACCAAAAAAGCAACACTAGTCAAATATTTTACATTGGTATGGATTTTTGTATATTGATACAAATTTGAGGTTATTTTTGCTATACTGTATATATGTTTCTACTCTTGTTTAAAATATTTTTGTATATTGATACAAATTTAAGGTTATTTTTGTTAGAATATACTGCACATAACATTTTTACTCTTGTTTAAGGTATTGTACTTATGCAGTTCATTTAACAATGTAATGTAAATTTCTAGCCCTTGAAAGATATTATTACAAACTATTTAAGATAATAAGAAATGCAGGTTAGTAGTTAGTCACCTATTACAATCAAATTTGTAGTCATGCTAAGTATGTTTTCAAGGTCAAACAGATATATTTTAGATTGAGAGGTGGTCTTCAAACACTTCAGAGATCTATAGAATATGACACTTAAAATGTTTTATAATATAATGTCATAAAAATATGACAATCAGACATGTCTGCTCCTGGCAATACTAATCTACTAAAGAGAAGATGATAGGCATCAAAGAACATCCATATGGAGTTTGCTCTCTTTGTGGCAAAAGTTAGGCATTGGGTAAGAAACTGCCCTTGCCTTGACTGCTGACAAAGTACTGTCCAGGTTGGACAAGCAGGACACAAAAGAAAGCAACTGCTGAAATTTGCCAAGATTAAATTCTGATTCACAGAAATGTCTGTCAGATATTCTAGGCCTGTAGGACAAAGATGGATACCCCAACGTTTCAGAGGAATCTTGGATGACTACTGTTCAGGTAGCCAGCTGTTTCTGTCATTTCTTAGTTTTGGAAGTTGTTTGCTCTGCACTTCCTGTTTACTAAGCTAATATTATATCCTTCTCAGGTCTCTGATGGAGCTGAAGAGTAGATAGTTATAGTTTTCCTTGTTACTAAATTCAGAAAAGAAATTCACAAAAGAGGTATAAAGTGTATAAAGTTGAGAGACAGATAGTTTTGGGTTAAAGTAGTACAAATTAGGATGGAAAGTGAATTAGGTACAATACTTTGGACTCACCAAGATAGGATAGATAATGGAGTATTTTCTCTGAACTTGCCAAATGCAAATGTACTGGACATTTGTTAATGTAATTCTTATATGTTTAGATTCATATATATTTATTATACTTTATATATAGTTTTACTATGTTAGAGTTAAAATCTTCCTTTTATATTTAGACAAAAAGGGGAAACATGATATTTTGATTGCATTCTGACAATAAAGTTTGTTTGAATCAGAGGGCGGAGCTAGCCACTAGCTGACAAAAATTAACCATAGAGATTTTGGAGGACTGAGGAAGTAGTAAGGCGGGGCTTAGAGAGGATCTTGACCCTTTTTTGGAGGAAGGAATGGAAGAGGTAGGTAGAAAGTCACTGGCGTCTGCTCCTTTGCTTCTCCGATCTTTCAGGTTCTTACCCCTGATAGCTGACCCCTGATTTTCTATTGATAAAGAATAAGTAGAAAAATGCATCAATTATCTTCTTTTGAAAATTGTATATGCCATTTAGGAAAGTAGAAAAGAAAAAAAAAAGTAATGTACTGGCAGGTGCTGAAGAATAGTTTGTACACATGAAGAATGTTTAAGAGAAACAATAGAGGGACTGGAGAGATGGCTCAGTGCTTGGGAGCGATGTCTCCTTTTCCAGACACGGTTCAGTTCCTGGCACCCACATGGCAGCTCACATCTGTCTGTAACTCTAGTTTCAGGGGACTTGACACCCATGGCAAAACACCAATGCACATAAAAATAAAAAAATTAAAGAGAGAGGGAGAAAGAGAAGAGAAGGCACAGATTCAACAGATTCAGATAAGTGCATACAAGGAAAGGAAATTTATCTCTGGTTTTAGTAAAGACAAATGTGGACTTAAAAAAAATTGTGAGTGTCAGGTATGGTGGCAAACGCCTTTGATCCTACCACTTGAGAGGCAGAGCCAGGCGGATCCCTGTGAGTTCAAGGCCAGCTTGGTCTGTATAGTGAGTTCCAGGACAGCCAGAGCTACATAATGAGACCCTGTTTCCAAAACCAAAACAGAGAGAGAGAGAGAGAGAGAGAGAGAGAGAGAGAGAGAGAGAGAGATTGTGGGAGGATTTGCTGGACAAAGGGATGGCTGACTGAAGCAAAGGAGCAGAGACCTCGGGTCAGTGTGGATCATTCAAACACTCGGCTCATTTCTTTCCCTAAAAGATTTGAGATGAACAGAAACCATGTTTAACAGCCTATCATGTTCACCATTCACCTTCAAATTTATCATAAATTCCTCCTGTATTTTCTTTACCCAGTAAAGCCCCCAAATATTCTAATGTTGACTGTTTATAAACCTCTCCCCCACCCAAATGTTTTGTTTGTGCTTCGTCATTTTTTATTGAAATCATTTTATATAACTTTTGGCTCTTTTTTATATGACACCAAAATAATTGTAAACCAGGAGTAATTTATTTATTAATTAAATGGTTTCCTAGCCATCATCTGTTGTTGATTTCCTATGAAGTGGACACACTTCCTTCTGAAAACATTGAAGTCACAGACCGCTGTTAATGATCATTTTTAGAGATAAAAATTCCATAAACTCAAGTCAGCCACACTGACATTCCCTAAGTGCCATTGGACCAGTGCAGAGGATTAATTCCGTCTCCCGCTGTGTGCTCTCAGAAGTGGAGGCCGGCTTTCTCTGCCTCATATTGACAGCAGAGAAAGGCTGGATAGGTCAGGACTGCTTTAGTGACGTCAGACTGTGTTGTAGGTTTTGCCTCAGCACCCGCTGTCTTCTGACACTGCAATCCCTCTGCTCAAGGATTTTCCTCTGAAGGGGCGCAGTGGTTGGGCCTCCGCAGGACTTCCCACATACAGCGCTGTGAAAGCCAAGGGGGGCAGCCAAGGTGGAAACGGCAGACTTCTGGAAGGCGTAGCTTGTGAGGGATCTGTTTTCTATTTTCTCCTCCGGATTCAACTCATCTGGATGAGAACCATTTTCCTGTTTACTATTATTATTACCTGTGTGGGGTAGTTTGTCTGCATCGTTTATTTCCCGTTACATGAAACTGCCCGTGAGAAGAGTTAGATAATAAATGCATTTTTCAGTGAGAAAACTCGGGGGGGGGGGGGGGGAATCCAAGTGCTTTAAAGCAGTGTCCACTCTTAATGCTTTAAAAAAGAAAAATTCAAAAGTCCGATTCTACAGGGCAAAGAAAAACTCGGAAGGAAGGAGGGAAGGAAGGAAGGAAGGAAATTCCGTTTCTTGTTTCTGTGGGTCTATTTGTATTCGTGCACATTTTTTTCCCTTTTGAGGGTCAGTTTCTTCACAGTTACTCCAATCACAGGCCCCTGGAGTCACTAGCTCTCGCTGGATGGGGCCCCACCACTGCTCTCAGGGGGCTGCGGTCTCTGCGACCGACCAGGACATTTAAAGTGACTTTGCTCGCGCCTTCCGGACTCGGGGCAGGCGGAGATAGTCTCTGATTTTCAGTGAGAAAATAGTTGCAAGGAGAGAAGGGCAGAGTGAGTTCCCGGGGCAGGGCCGAGGGGACTCATCCGTAGGTGCCTTGAGACCGATTCTCCCGTGGGGACCAAGGGTTCGTCTCTGGAGCCAGAGCCTGGAGTAGGATGGTAAAGGTTCGCGGCTCCTGTCGGGAGCTGCCTAGGGTTACAGCATCCTCACAGTTAGGCAAGGTCCCACCCATTGGCCAGTCCCCTGAAAACTCACTGCCTTCCGGGAAGGAGGAGTCGGAGGGCAGGGGACCACGGGGTGGAGCTCTTGTCAGCCGAGGTTGGAAGGAGCAGCTGCAAGCCAAGACGCGCTGACCTCCCCTGAGCTCCTCCGGCGGCTTGCAGGATCTTCCCGACCCTGCAAGACTTGGCAAACTCCTACCTCCGCTCCCCATTAGTTTCCCCCCACCCAGGCTCCTCCCTCCGGGTCTCTCATCCTTCTCACTTTGCAGAATTCATCGCTTCTTCCAACACCTTTTTGTAACACCCCAGAGCTCCGAGTCCCTTAGCTGAATTCGACTTTTGTTTTTATTTCTCTCTCGCTTCCTTTTTCTGCCTCTCTCATCTGATTGATGTGCGGAGGCTGATGCCTCTGCCAGAGTGAGAGGAATAAATAGATGCTGCCTCGCCCAGAGGCTTAGACGCCTGGGAAGAGCAGCCAGCGCAGCAAGGCACCGAGCTCCGCCAAGTGTGTGGACGGGACCGGAGGACTTGGATTGATTGTCGGAGGGGACAGCTCCCAGGTCGTTGTGCTCACCCTCGGAGTGCAGGAGACCGCGGAACGCGCCTCTCGCGTCCGCCGCCCCCGGCTGCGCCCTATCCCATCCTGCCTGGATCATGGTTTGCAGCGGCCCGGGACCGATGCTGCTGTTACGGGCTGGGCTGCTAGTTCTGGCTGCGCTCTGCCTGCTCCAGATCCCCGGAGCCCGGGCAGCAGCCTGTGAGCCCGTCCGCATCCCCTTGTGCAAGTCCTTGCCCTGGAACATGACCAAGATGCCCAACCACCTGCACCACAGCACCCAGGCTAACGCCATCCTGGCCATCGAACAATTCGAAGGTCTGCTGGGCACCCATTGCAGCCCGGATCTGCTCTTCTTCCTCTGCGCCATGTATGCACCCATCTGCACCATCGACTTCCAGCACGAGCCCATCAAGCCCTGCAAGTCTGTGTGTGAGCGCGCCCGGCAGGGCTGCGAGCCTATCCTCATCAAGTACCGTCACTCGTGGCCAGAAAGCCTGGCCTGCGAGGAGTTGCCTGTGTACGACCGTGGCGTGTGCATCTCTCCCGAGGCCATCGTCACCGCTGACGGAGCGGGTGAGTCCTGAACTCTGCCCGACCTCTGAGGAGGAGTTAATTATTTGCCTTTATCTTCTAGCTCGCTCTTTGCTCTTCAGATCACTTAATCTCCCCTTTACCACTGAGTCCTGTTGTTTTACTTAAAAAGAAAACAAAAAAGTTCACTTTATCATCCTTCCAAACAAACTCTTCCAACAGGTGATCTGATTCATCCATTCGTCCCCTGCTCTGCACACTGAACCTCCAAAGCTCTCCATCCCTGTCCACTCTTCGCATGCGGGAATATCGAGTCCCCTACACTTAACTTTCTTCTTTGTTTCTTGGTGGATTCTTTTGCAATCTCAATCATCAGGGTTGCTTTATCATTAGTGTTTTCACCGCTTAAAACTGTATGGAGACATCAGAAAAAAAGGAAACCTTTGTTTTCTCCTAATCGTTAAAAATGCTAAGATAATGCTAATAAACTTCTTCTAACACAGAGATCTGTTAGTGACATCTATTTACTCAAAATCCAACTTCGTCAATACTACCACCTTAACTTTCCCCCCTCCTTTCAACGAAATAGATGATAATTCTAGTCAGACAAGGCGATGAAATGTTGTTGCTATGCACTGCTTATGAGCTTCTGTGGCTCACTTCAGCCAGACAGCCAGGGAACTGAAATAACAGGTCCTTTTCACATGCCCACATGCCTTCAAGTCATTTTGTAAATGGCATATGGACAAATGGAGTTACATTTTTAAGCATGTTATCTTCATAGCCTTGTATAACTTTATTTTTAACCTCACCCTTTATCCCACCCATACTCTGTGTATACACTACCCACACATTCACACTTTCCCCAACTATAAAACTGAATTATAGTTCTGTTTAATGGGTTTCATCACCATTTGCTTCATCCCTCATGTTTGGTCTCATCGTGGCATTCATCATTTTAAGGCCCCCAACTCAGTCTAGTTCAGTATGGTCTATTTTCAGTAAAGTCAGTATTTCCCTACCAATTAGCCGGAATCTCAGCTTTTCCCCTTCATGTACTTTAAAGATAAAGCTTAAGTAAACCAGTGGTCCTTCTCAGAATCTCCAGAATCAACCAGCTGTTGTCAGATGTGTTTCACTTGGTTATATCATCTCTGTTCACTTCTTCAACATCAGTGCTTCCTTCTGTTTTTCAGCTTGCTCAGGCTGGGCTCACGTCCTCAGTTCGTAGTTAATGAATCAGTTATTAGGGGGCTGATTCAGAAAAATTACGTTCATTAACTAAGAGAGGGTGAAAGGGAAAAAAGTACAGAGAGCTGAAAATCGAAGACAGAACAGAAAGATCTCACAGCTTTCTGGCGATTACTCTACTTAGCTTAGCGCCATGAATACAGGAACTGTCTTCTGAAGGTCAATTAACAATCGAGAGCTAGTCGCATAAGGTAATCCAAAAGAAACATTCTTTTTACTGTTTGGCTAAAGGAGAACTCTTGAGCCCTTGCACTGACTGAAGTCACAGGCTCTGCAGACACTGTTAGAGCTCAATGCAGTTGCTATCCTGGCTCGACAAACACTATTAACGTCGGCTAAAGACTAGCTAGCACTCTTCTCAGGCCAACTACTAGGAATGATGTATTTCACTCTGAAATGCATGCTCCCCTGAGAAGACAAACTTTGCTCCTAAGCCTAAGCCTAGAGAAGGACCTGGAAGGAGTGAGGGTTGGCAAGTCTACATGCTCTCAAAGGCCGTGGTCAGTGGGGATGAGAAGCAGTTTCATTAAGCATCCCTGAGTTACCTATCACCAAAGACCAGACATGGCACAATGGCCACATTGAAACGAGTTTCCATATGAAACAGTAACCAGGAGATGAGGACAGGGTTGCAGAGATACATGCTGGCCTGAAGGGGCCCCAGGCTTCCAGTCTGTTGAAAATTACACAATTCCTCTGTTGGGTGAAATTGTCAGATGCCTGGAATTATTTAATTCTGCCACATGGAGCTGGAGAGATGGTACCATGATTAAGAGCACTGTGATTAACCAGCTCCTCCAGAGGACCTGGGTTTGATTCCTAGTACCCACATGGTAGCTTAACAGTCTGTAACTCTAGTTCTGGGAGACTTAATGCTCTCTTCTGGCCTCCGTCAGTACTGCATACAAATGGTGCATAGACATACATACATACCTGCTTACAGTGCAGAACCAGGTGCTGAATATGGGCACTGCATACATGTGGTGCACAGACATACATGCAGGCAAAACACCCACACACATAAAATTTAAAAAAACTACCACATGTCACCATTTTAATTAATTTATTCTTTGGTTTATTGGGATACAATAGTTTACAAAAAATTTTTCCCCCTTCCTTCAGGAATAAGCAGAATCCCTGTGTTTTAGGACTAGATCCTATCTAACCAGATATGAAAATGAGTGGTACCAACCTTCACATCCCTGTATCAAGAGGATTTTGGTTCCTTCATACCATTCATGATTCTCTGTTTATACCTAACATATTGTGACTCAACAAATAAGCTTAGGGTATTCAACAGAAAACGAAGTCTGAACAGAGCAGACTGATGCTTCAAACTACTTTTCACTTCCAAAACACTACAAATGAGCGTTTTTTTTTAATAAAGAACATGAGACCTGTTGGCCATAGCTAATAATTTCATGTTAAGTTTATTGTATATTTCAGGTTAATTGTAAAGTAGGACTTTGAACACTACTATTTGAGAGCTCAGCTCAATTTGCCCATTCTGCTTGTTACTTGAGACATTTAGGCAAATCTTCAAGATGGCTCAGTGAGTGAGGCTTAGGAACCAGGTACACGGGCCCATGGCATTCTGGCTATAGGGAAATGATAGGATTTCTTTAACCTTTCCATGTCAGTACAGGTAAATGTGCCTGCACCTAAGGGCAAGGTGGGGACTGGACAGCATGTGAACCGTTGAGTCTTGAACCTGGTGCCAAGAGATCACTGAACAAATTGCTGCTGCTGTTTTTCTGTTTGTCTGGCTGTTGTATCAAGTGGACTCACTTTTCCTTTTCATTGGTTTATTTGAACTTGATCAATGCACACAACAGTCTCGAATTCTTAGCAGGATTTACCCTGGGGTCCGATTGGAGAAGCGGGTTTAACTTCTTCTGGATATAGAAAATTAATGTTTCCTTTCATACAAATCAAGCTAGAACTCAGGCTAAGGAGTAAATTCCCATGGGAATAATAGGAAAAATAAAGAGTGAGTTTGACTGATGTCTGTTAACTAGAAATAGTTTATTGGGGGAGAGACTTACAAGCCTCTGCCCCTCCCTGAGGAGCTACAAGCAGTTAACAGTTGCTGGGAGCCGGGGTGGGAGTGAGGGGTGGAAGTTGACCTGGAGGCTCCGCCCCTTCTTGTGTATCTATAGGCAAGTTGTGGTTGCAGGGAAGGGAGAGACACTTTCTTCAGTAGTGTGGCCACTGGTGAGTGGCCCATCCTGATGTGAGTAACGCTCACCCATGTTCCTATAACTAATCCTGATCAAAGTCACTAGGTCACCAAAAAGAAAAAAA